>JBBMOC010000055.1:1951937-2051870 GCA_037975185.1 Centropyge bicolor | reverse complement strand
CCCCGCCCCCGCTCTCCCCCGCCTCCTCTCGGCTCTCTCGTCTATAAGTGGACCGCGGCTGTGGAGTGAGTGAGCGGCGGCGGACCGACGAGCTCCGGTCTGTGCTGTGTGTGTGTGTCTGTCTGGTGTGAGGCTCCGGACTGATGTCTCTGCCTGTCAGGAATCTAAAGTGTCTGTCGCCGGTCATGTGCCAGTGTAAGGTCATCTGCAGCAACCGGACCCTGTCTCTCATGTTCGGGTGCAAGGTAAGCCCGGGGGTGCGAGCAGCTCTTCCACATGCACAATGTGGACTGATTAGTTAGTGCAAAACATGCTACGAATAATCAGACGTGGAAGGAAATCGCGCTTTTGTATTTGTACCAGCTCATTTTTCTCGTTGCACATCCACTAGAGTAATTATCACACTCACTTCCTCTCTGGTCCATATGCTCTCAGATACCTGCTCATTCACATGGATTACCTTCACATGCTCATTTCCACTTACATGCATGCACACGTCCTTGGCTTGCATGCTTGTGCTAGGTGGCTCTTCTTCATCATGAGAGTTTGCTGAGAGTCAATGAATGAGGTGCCTCCCACCTATCTGTAGGCCAGGTCACCATATGGTTCACCCATGTCGATTGGCTCACATTGAGCTTTGCATCCCAGCAGAGCAAACTGCATGCTTGTGACCTTGGGGGAATGCACTTTATTGCCAAGGGCCACTTAAGTATCAGTCATTGTTAGACTGAGAGAGGCTTCGACCCAGCTTGAAATCAGGTAACATGAACAGTGGCTGCTGATGAATCAGGACCCAGCTGCTTATTATCAGCAAACATAAACCAGGCTATTGTGCTTCGACGCGTGTTTGCACTGTGCTTTTGGTCTTAATGTTGAGTGGGAGCCTTTTTCTAAAGTGTGGTCACTCGTCCATTCACTGATTGTCCACCACATCCCCCATGCCCCTCCCTCCCAGCCTCAGGTGTTTCCAGTATGGCAGCCAGCTCAGTGTTTCCCTCCACATGGCACTCTGGTCTGTTAGTTTTTCCCTGCCAAACCCAACTCCACTGGTCGGCTCTGGCCAGGCATTGTCCCTACACCTGCCAAACTGATGTGTACATGTGTAGTTCCAGATAATTTGTTTGTTGATTCAGCTCCGACATTTTGGTTTGTGTTCTGTCCTGCTGAATCTGACTCACTACCTGCATTTTGATTAGTTGTATATAATCAGAAATAGGTGGATATTTTTGTTATGTTTCATTCGTCTTAATTGTTTTTACATTCGGTCTGGTGGATGAGAGCAGCTTCTATGTGTTGTGAAACGCCGCTGGTAGAATTAACGTGGCTGTTTGCTCTCTGGGTTTCTGGAGGGGAGGTCCTGCTGTGCTCAGAGTCGAGTATTACTAGCACAGATAATCCCATGTGTCCCCGCGCTTTGCTCCCTCCTGGCTCATATCTTCCTCTGTTTCTCCATCTGAGACGTCACACCTTCCTTGTGGAAAACATATTAAAATTCTCCTCCCATAAAATCAAGCTGCCTCTACAGTCATCATGACCGGGCCACCGAAATGCAAACATCTACACTGAAATAAGAGCAGATCTCCAAATGGGATTAACTGCTCAATAAAAATGGAACAGGCTTGGTTTTGGTAATGCATTTAAGAAGGGATGTGGCTTAAAATAATAGTGGGGTTCAGTTCATCTCATGCACATATTACAAGCTGATATCAGTGTGAAACTTCATCTAACGATTGCTGTATTTGCGTTCTTCTATGATGCCACAATGAATTACTGCCTTTGGAAACATGCTAATGAGCCCAAGCTTTTCTTTCATCAGCATGTTAATACTGACAATATATGTAGCGTCACAACATGTTCAAATACCTGCTCTGCACACAGGCAGTACACATCTCCAGCAGCTTTGGTAGCCCTCAAACAGCTTGTGTCCAGTCTGTTGCAGTCTCATGGTGGGTTGTTATCGGTGGGATTTTATTCTGCCACATTTTCTGGATGTACAGTATATTACAAGGACATGCTTTTACTGTTCCCTCTATGTTTTGTCCTAATTTTGTGTCCCTATTTTTCTTTATTCCCTACATCCTCCAGGATCATCGTATGCTAAACATACACGTAACAATAGCTACCACATGACTGGTCATTTCCCAAGGTGATCTTCCAAGGTTATTTGTTTGCATAACCTTTGTTCTCAAACAAAGCCCAGCACAGACTCTCTCAGTCATCTTTAATTCAGGAACTTAATTAAAGGGGTCTTTATGTGGTTGGAAGTGTTCAGCAGTGCTTTAATGTGCTCTTTTATGCTTAATGCTCATTGATGGCCTCACAACATTTAATCAAGACAGACTGCCTTGTGGAAGTTTGTCTTTAAGCTACGATGCAGCGCCGTGCTTATATTGAAGGCCATACAATGTAAACCGGCCGAAAGGATAGAGATTAAATGGAAACGGAGTATTAATGTAATGAATGATTTACGACCTGGGGATCAGCGTGCCTTCATCTCAATATCAAGATCGATGATCACCTCACCCTGAGAATCGATGCTCAGACGTCCTTACTGGAAAATGGACAGGAGAACGACCTGCTGTCACTCATTACCAGCCAAGCAATCACACGATTAAGGGTAATGATGTAGAAAGTATCTATCAGCAGGTGATATCAAAGCAGGGGTGGCTTGCTTTGCTGCACTGCAATGTGCCACCCGTGTTCCTGGCACTGGGTTTACATTTCGCATCTTTACTGTAACTATTCTTATAGCCTTGCAAACACACGTTTCTTCCTATGGGTTTGACCTATTTTATCCAGCCGTTTGTGTCATTTCGCTTCGTAAAGAGCGGTGAGCCTCAGCTCTGACAGTAAGCTCAGAGTGTTGCAGCGACAACAATGTGCAGTAGCAGATATTTACCAATGCTCTGTTCAGGTCTAATTGAACCGTTCAGGTTCACCTCTCCCTGGCTAACTTGCTCTTCCCGGCTTATCTTGCTATCAAACACTGCAGCTGGCATTGTGTGAGCCACAGATATGCAGGTTGTAGAAGCAGCACACTCGCGGTATAAACGCTAGCGCTGTACAGAAATGGCCCTTACTATAAAAACCACGCAAAATCATAATCACAGTAATCAAGTAGATGTTGCTACTAAGAGTAAACAATGTCTGACTGATGGGATGACAGAGCAGAGTGGATGGGTTTTCTGCAAGAGACTCGATGGCTTATTTGAAGGAACTCAAATATTCAAACATAACATAATCCTTTACAAATGTCAAAACCACCAGAAGTGAATCTGCATATTATTGCAAGATGGGTTGCCTAGTTACATGGTGTGCCAATAAAAACCTTGAGGCGAACACGTCAGAGCTGCAGAAATGGTTCTTGAATAACCAATAGGGGCCTTTTTTACTCATAGTTAACGACACAGATACTTTGAATTTATCTTGATTGTCAGTCAACAGCCACCTCACTAAGCACCTGGAACAGATATTCATCATTGACCTTTGAAACCAAACTCAGTGTCAGCATGGTGCACACACACAATCAGGGAGTAACTCACCGTCCATGACATCAACATTAACACAATGCAAAACATAGATAAAGTAAAATAAGCGTTCAGGCTCAGAACTCGAGGCAAATATTAGATGTGGGGTGACTGCATGTAAAGTGAACAGGAAGATTCAAATGAGTGTGAATAGACACAAATTTGTGAACTGAGGCGAAATGTTTTCAACTTGTCCGTCTGACAAACCTGCTTCATAAAAGTCGCAAACTCACACAGACACACTCCCACACATGGCTGGTGCATACATTTGTACTTTCACACTGGACAAAAACCCACCATACCCACTGGCATCTGCTTTTGTCTTCAGTGGAAATGAGTAGAATCTGCATTCATTCCCGGGTCAAATGACTGCAGTAGTCATGGGTATTTATCTGCTCCAGCTCCGATCAGCACCACTCAGCACAATGCTATGACACACACTGAACATTATTTTTTGTATTTTACAGTCTGGGAACCATGTGCAACGGTGCCATTGTACAGTCATTGTTGAGTTTGAAATAGAGACTGAAGTAAAAGATATATTAAAAGTAACAGCTGTAACATTGTCACTGGCCTCCGTGCTGCTTTCTACTGTTCCCTGTTTTGTGTTTTGTGACATCAAATGTGACACACCAGATAAAAAACAGCAAGGTAAACTCATCTGATGGCAATAGGAAAGGATCGATTTCCTATTTTAGCAGGTTTACCCATATTTAAAAAAAGACAATAAAAACATTTATGAACTGCATATATGTGCTAATTTCGCTCTGCACCAAAGAACTGTTTCGGATTTGTTTGTGCAATGATGATCATCGGATAGAAGAAAATACCCACTTCTGCTATTTTTTCATGTGTGTTTCTCGTGAAGCCATTAACCGGTCTTACAGTGCTGTGTGTTAACATGGCTTCCACTTGCATGTTTGTGTGTGTGAGGACAAAACAGAGAGGCTGGGGGAGGGTTAACACTTCAATTGCCCCACTACAAGTGCAACATACATTAAAATGTATGCACTCAGCATAAAAATGGTGTGAGCATGCCTCTGTGGGCAGAGGGGGATGGGATGAAGTGATCAAGACTACCAAGCTTTGTGTGAGTGGGAGACCTGTGAAGAGGAATGAAGGTGCACCTGACCAGTAAACTGTAAAATAACACAGCATTTGGATTGTTTTTTTTAACTAGTAAGGTGTAGGTGCATGCTAGGTCGGACAATTAATTGTGTTTTAATGGCTTATAGCACAACTGTTTCAGCGGATTGGTAATGGCAGATTTCCATGAGAAGAAACACTTTGCTGTTATGCAGCACACAAACAAAATTCACTTTTGTCAGATATTTGTGAAATTTGAGTCAGTCAATGCACATTATTTTGCAAGGTTTGATATTCATCATGGATTCATTTAGTTTCATGTAAAAACTGCCTGGCTAAGTCCACATGGTTGCAAGTTTTCTTACATATCATAAAAATATCTTCCCTTTCTTGTCTTACAAATAAGTGTGACGTTCTAGTGAAAATAGGCTTCAGACAAGATGGAACCCTCAGCAGAAGCAAGACAGCCAAGCACCATTTACTCTATCTATGACTCTAATCTGATTATTAAATATGAGGATGATACATCTGTGTGGGTCTTATCAATGATGAATCATCCACCAGAAATGAGATTCAGAATCTCATTAATTTGGGTCAGATGAACATAAATTAACAAGCAAATACTGAAGACTGAAATGTAAGGATGACTAAATATGTTGAGTTTCTAAAACAGTGCTGAGCTTGTATCTGGGGAGTTTATTTATTTTTCATGACTTTTTCCTGTTTCGCTGTAGTAATATCAGCCTTCTGGCGGTGAAGACAGCCCAACAGCACTTCAGGGATTTTATTTTTATTTTTAGAGAATGTCTTAAGTTGGTTGGGATAGTAGTGAGTTTCGAAACATGCACTGCTGAAAGTATTTTTGCATATTTGATCAAAGTTTTAGTTGGATTCAAACAGTGCTTCTGGGCACAATGTTCACCTCCATTATCTCCCTGTGGGAGATGCGTGTACTGATGCAGTTGAGGTGATGCTCAATATGAAACACCTTCAGCTCCCAGGAGTCCCTCTGCATTCAATAACCACCTGCGCAAAGCCACTGTACGCCTTTTCAACAGGGGGGGGGGGGGTTGCTGCTGTTTTCTGAGGCTCATTATAAATGAGAAATTAGTAAACATTTCCACTCTTCTGTCTTAGGCACACTGTCATTTTACACACTGCACACTAAGAACAATATCTGTCTGTTGTTGACGCGTTGCTCAGGTAGAGCAGATGCTTTTTATTTCCTGTTAATTTTCAGCATTACAAAGAGATTAAAGTGACTACACCCGACGCCAGACTCAAATTTAGGCAAAGACGGTGAATCTAGAGCGTCTCCATGGGGGGATCAAAAGCTCTTCTTTGTTGAAGCCCTACTTTTTGATTTAGGCTGGAAGGATTCTTACTAGGGATCGGCGCCGATTATCGGCGCTGATATTCGGCATTTTGACACATATCGGCATCTGCCTTTTTTTTAATCCGACGGCCGATAAGAGATAAATTTAAAACCGGGTTATTTTGGCTCTGATGCAGCCGCGTCTCTCTGTCCGCAGTCACTAGTCTGTCTCTAGCATTGTCCCACCCACAGCACCATCTGATTGGTTACAAGCAGAGCCATGGCACAGGTAACAGCCAATCAGCAGTGAAAGCTTTGCTCATGCACAGTGCTCACATAAGGTGGAAAAGAGAAAGTGCTGCGAGGAAAAGAGATCCGGAGAGCAGATATATTTTTCAAAGGTCAATTAAGGCAGCAGACAAGGGATGGGTCCCGAATTCAGTACTATTATAGGCACCGACCGAATTGCGTCGCTACTACCGTGTACCGATTTACGTAAAATAAAACGGTACCATGTTTCGGCACCTAAACGCATCCTTGTGACTGTGAGGGAGTGGAAGACTCGGCGATTTTCCATGCCGGATTTGAATACACAGCATTGCACGCCCAAGCGCGTAATGACGTCAGCAGCCAACAAAGCAAGCATGGCTGATAGCGGCCAAAGGTACAGCTCCACTTTTCAAAATGTGATGCAGATTACGCTCGCTCAGTATTTGTGACGCGAAGTGCAAGGCCAGCAGCGGGAATACTTCTAATTTGACTTCATTTCATTACGGCAAATGAATATCGGCTCCAAATATCGGTTATCGGCCTCCTTGACTACTAATAATTGGTATTGGCCCCGAAAAAAACGTATCGGTCGATCTCTAATTCTTACATTTAAATCCTCCCAGGTGCAGCTTTAAGCATTCTGCCCCATGGTAAATGTAAAGTCTGTTGTTGTTGTTGTTGCAGCATACATAGCTACAGGATACTAACACTTGTCAAAGTGTTGTGCTGGAACACCTTAGAGAATAGTCTGAAGTTAGCATTGGCAGATGATGAGTGAATTTTCTCTCTTCGGAGGCTTACATATACATGAAAAAAAAACTGTAGTACTGGTAGGTGTTGGCTGGCAGCAGCAGTTGTGATAATGCAAATGAGATGAAAGCTGTGTTTGGGGTTTGGCACTTGAGAAGACACTTGAGAGTGAAAATCAACTGAGAAGGCAACATTGACTGTATTTTGATGTAGTGGAAAAGAGAAAGTTCAGATGACCATCAGAGACAAACACTGTTCTGTCGTCAGTGCTCCGTCATGACAGTGAGTGATGGTGCTTATTAAATGCCTGTTTTGAAACATACTAAACAATTGTCTTCACCTTAAGTGTGGATGTTTTATAGGTGCCAGTAGGAATCGCTTGAAATAATTATTTTTAATAAAATGGCTAAATCAGTCTTTTAACTATGTCTACAGACTGCAGCATAATAGTGACTGATGAGCATGTTATTAAAGATTGAGTATGAAGTACAAACTGCATGAGGTGAAATCAAAAGGTGCACATTCATTAAACTCTAGTAAAACAGCAGGATACAGTGTGAAAAACAGCAATTATGTATTTTTAGACAATGAATAACTGTTTGTGTATTCTAGATGACAAATAAGCTGTTTGGTTTCAGACAACGTATCATTAGCAGCTGCCTGAACAGGAGAAATATGACTCGTCGTTATTTAAATATCTCTTCATGAAATTGATTCAAATTCATTTTAATTCAAGCACATTTTCCTCTCCTGACTTACCTCACTCAGATGTATTGTGCAGCACAAAACTAAACTCCAGCATAAAGTTAATTCTGACAGCGCTGTGAAGCGTCACACGGACTTAGCACCCGCCATAAAATCCCTGTGAGTTCACAGGAGCAGCAACTGTTAAAATTAATCCAAATACAGAAAAAAATGGATTCCTCATCATTAAAGAAAATGCAAATAGATGAACTTGCAAAAGCTTAAACTCTGTGAAGATGAGGTGGGGATTTGCCACCTTTAAATTACACCTGAAGAGCTTCTCATGGTTCCTAACACCTTACACATGAAATGCATTTGCGGGCTACATTTCTTGGAAATTACATGCCTGAGAGCTAAGCGTAGCTATCATTCCATTACCTAATGCACAGTAATTTAAAAGCTTGGTCCTTGTATTACAAATTCAGATGATGGGAGATAGCGTTTGACATTTGCTCTAACTCATTTAACCATTAAAGGAACAGCTTATTCAGCCGCTCGGTGTGCGGTTCCTATTATAGTACAGGAGGGCCAACAACTGCAACTGCAAACTGTGGAGAGTCTCCTTCTACTGACCTTTACAACAGAGTCATTCCTTAAAGATACTGGACTCGTTCCATGGTGATAAACTGATACAATAAAGCTGGAGAAACTCAGAGGTATTTCATTGCAGTGGCAATTCAGTGGGTGAGTTTGTGGTTAGAAGATTTTAATTGTTGCATGTGAAAAAATGGGTCCAAGGAAAACAAATTATCATTGACATGATGTTCAGTTATTTTTATTAAGACAGCTACTATCACACATTATGTTTGTTTTCATGTAGAAATCCAGCTCTGTGTTAATTCTATAGTGGACTTGGGAGTGTGTGATGTATATTACAAGAATGACGAAAGAAACCAACTTAACATAACATAATAGTCTCAGGGTTTCATAGGACCTGATTGAGACAGATAAAGTCTATGAAAGTGTAAGAGTAAAGACTTAATTTAAATAAGAGTGTAGAAGAGGCACATTCATCCATATCAAAAAAGGCACCACCATAAAGAACTGTGCTAATAGATGGTACAATATGGAGTGCACAGCTCATACATTAGTAGTGTAAATGAGCTTTTCCAGACCCTTCTATATCCATTACCCATGTCATCCATGATTATTAGACATTAGTTTAAGACTAAGTAAAAGTCAGTACTTTCAATTAATCCCCTCCCATTTTTTGGCATTTTTACATCTCTATTAGACAGCAGAGGCAGACAGGAAATGGGGGAGAGAGATGTGTATAACAGGCAACAAAGCAAACGTGATTCGGCTACCAAGGTGCTCCTAATTAATTTCATCGATTTAATCAGTATTAAATTTTAATTTTGTTTCTTGACTTGCTTACTGTTTACCTGTGGTGCAATACTAGCTTGTAACAAAGCAATATTGGTTTGTTTGCCAGTCTCCTTACACTGGTGCTAATCTTAGCATGTGTGCTAGATTCAAATGTGGATATCTCAAAACGAAGCACTGTAGGCCTCCAGCTATAACAATCACATAATATTTCATGATGCATGAATTGCTGCGAACCTGTGTAGCTTATGTGAAAAGCTGCAGATATGGAACTGTGTAAAAATGCACGGATTACAAAAATATTAACTGCCGCTATACTCATCTGAAAGGTAAATGTTAGGGTGTCATCATCTTGAGCATAGTCTTTGTTTTCAAGACTCGGAGCAACATGTTTTCATTTTTGCCATTTAATTTGAGACTGGTTGATATCTGGCACACCAGGTGAAGCAATGATGAGCAATTAACTAGCTGGAAAACTGCAATGAACTTTGAGAACACTCAGGATCTGGTTGATCAGAATTAGCCCTTTGATACTTTGATAAATGCTTGAATAATGCTCCTCTAACTTCACACGAATCCACAGTATTTGTCATAATGCATCTCCTCATTTTAAACTGTGCAGTCAGGATTTTCTGTCAAGATACAACCTTCAATTAAATAAATCTCAAACTGTAGGGAGCTATATTGGGCAACAATCATGCAATCCACTGGTGAGAGGAAATGCACCCACACCTCTCTCCAGAAGGACATATCTTGAGCGTTAATGGTCACATCCCCCACCATTGGGACAGAAGGCAACGTGGCAGCATGAATGTTGGTCATGCAAGAGCGGGGGAGGCAGTGGAGACCAAAGTGCTGATGGCTAACTGTGATTCATGTAATTTATGAATCTGTATGAGGTTTATGTTAATATTTATGTTATTAAATAGGTTTCTTTTCTGTAGAGTTTAGCCATGTAGAGAGGACTGAGATGAGTTAATTAACCAGTGGTTGTTCAATTCTGTATCACACTGTGTAAAGACAGTTGGCAGAATGCAGTCACATCATTTTTAATCTATCTTTATATGTAGCAATGCCCGCCTCTGCAGAGCTTAATAAAGAAAAATCAATTGTTTCCTGTTTTTATCAACCTGTAATTATGGACCAGTGCTATCAAGAACTATTCATTTTCCCTCAGCTCCACTCCCATGCTGCTGCTTTCTGCTGCCCTTTATTGACGTTCTCACTTTTTCATTTTTACCCATCCCCCTCACTTTCTCCTTTATCTTCATCTCTGTTTCACTCCCTCTCTTTCTTGCTGTCTCAGTGTAATGTGATCCAGGACCGGTGCTGGCAGCCCCGACCGTGGCACTGCAATCTCTGCTCTGCTCTGGTTGCTAGGCAGCCTGTCTGAGACAGGGCTCGGTGATGCACCTCCCTCTCCGTCTGCCTCCAAAAAAAAAAAGGCGAAAGAGAGACAGAGGAGAGAGTGGCAGAGCTGGTCATCAGGCCATCAAGCCAGATTCAGATGATCCCTCTAAATTTCTGTGTTTTCAGAAGGGGCTACTTCACATCTGCAGTGCAGCAGAGCATATTGTGAGCCTGGGGGGCTTCAGGGGAGAACGACTTTGTAGCAAAAACACAAGTGCTAACTAACAGGACAGCGAGGCAGGTTCCACTGTGATGCTGCCCACCTTCTGATGCGTTTGTCATGGAAAATGCTGTGTGCACATTTTGTGTCATCACGCCTAGAATGAAGCCTACCATGTGTGGCTAACACAGTGGGCTGCTGGCATGCTGCCTAGGTGTGGGATATCGGTAGGGGAGAAAGGTTACTAGGAAGAAGCTGCATGATCTGCTACAGTAGAGCTACTATGAGTCACGGCTCTGGTTGCTCCATGTGGTTGTGGAGGACGATCGTTTTGCTCGGCACACAATGGCAATCTTCGAAGGCCTCTGATGATGCCTCCATTTTGCACTTGTGGGCGTCACACATGTTATGTGATATGTAACATTTGCATATACAGTCCACATTTAGCTAATGATGCCTCTGTGATAGAAATACTGCTCTGTGTCCTTGCTGAAGGGAGTTTGTCATTTACACCATTATGTTTAAAGGAGATGAGACATCAATGAAAGGTTACCATAATGAGGCTGACAGTGGAGTCTCTTTGTGATTTAAACTTTTGTTTATATACTCAGCCAATAGCTGCTCCTCATATGTGAGACCTGTTGGGACTAACAACCTTGTCCGGATCTGTGTGTGTGTGTGTCTCTGCAGAAGTACAGGTACCAGGATGAGGAGACGCCCCCCTTGGAGCACAGTCCAGCACATCTGGCTCCAGGGAAAAGTGCAGAGATGCTTCATATGAGTGACAAGAACCTTGCTGCCATGGAGGCCATACATGGCTACACACCACACACACATATCTCTCCTGTCAAGGTAGGACACACACACACAGGCACATTACAGTCACACAGAATCATTTACCTACAACCCTGATTTAAAAAAAAAAATGGAACACTGTGACAAACAGAAAGTGATGACTTGCTAATCCTTTTTTGACATAGACCAAATTAATATAGTAAAAAGACAATATATCTAATGTTTGACCTCATCAACTTCATTGAGTTTTGTACATATCTGCTTAATCTGAATTTAATGCCAGCAACATGTTTCAAACAAGTTGGCACAGGAGCAACAAAAGACTGGGAAAGTTGTGGAATCATCATTTTCACCTCATATTTAAAGAAACTGTGAGCCATTCTACAGTCTAATTAAGACTGTCAGAGATATTTCACATCATTTTTGGGTATATGACAAACATCTGTTTTTCATATACCCAACATATGATATATGAGTATATCATATACTCAACATCTCACAAACTGAGATTATTGCATTGATTGGGAAAGTAAGGGTGGTAGCGTTTCAAATTAAAGTGAAATGAGACCAAAAACAAAATCCTTAATTACCTACAATGTGTTTCCATTTGGCTATTAATAGAAATATTATGTCTGAAATCACCAAACAGATTTACAGTCACAGTAATGTAGTTTCACTCATTCTAATTGGCTTTATTCAGAGACATAACATCCTCTAAGCTTGTTAAATTTATATTAGTTATAGTTATATGAGTTTCATTCAGCCCCCACACATGTGGTTCATTGCAACACATTATCTATTATAACTTTACACTTAAAATGATGAGTTGTCTGTTTGGAAATTCTTCTACATTAATACTTTGATGGGAACATAAAGCATTTATGAGGAAATTCAGCCATGGTACCTTTGAGTGTCAGATCATCACTAAGCCAGTGTGAACATGCATATTGGGTAATTTGATAGCGGAGCTTAACATCATGAAAATCAAACCACGAGTGGACACAAGCTCAATTGAGTAATGTGATCACCTGAAGCTTTTCAGGATGTGGTCAGAGATCAATTTATCCTAAGAGATTATAATGTGTAATAACAATAGTGTCTTTAAGTTACACATTGAAATATAATCTCTCAGTACTAGTTTTGTAGAGGAAAAATTATGACAACAAAAGCCTGATTGAGTTTAGAAAGAAAAGCCTGTGATACATCTTGTAATCCAATGAGATTGATTATCTTCCATTTACTGAAAGAAGACTCTGGAATGAGAAAGGCACACTTATATTTTGAAATGCAATCCAGACCTTCATGGACACTGACGTAAGATACAACTGGAGCACGTACCAGTACAGATGCTGAACTGCTCCCTAAGACACGTCTCACAAATCTAATGCATTAACAAACCTCTATGAGAGCTCCATGACAAAGGAGACATTGAGGCAGACAACACAAGAACGACTGGTCCCACAGTCAAAAGATACAGCTGACATCAGGAGGAATATGAGCTGGTTTGAGAGGCACGTTGCCTGGAGTGCATTAACGAATACATACTGTACCTACAAATGCAAGCAGGTGTAAGTCATAATGGGCGCTCAATAACGATCCATCTCATATGCCCACACATGTTACTTAACAGCCTCACTGGCTATTAAGACATAAGAGTTCCTGTATTAATTTGCTTTGAGGGGGGAAGTGTTTTCCTATTTTCCACATGGGAGTACAGTGAAGTCCCAGAGGAGCAAATATGTCCATTAAAATGCTCTATTTTCTATCTTATCTTATAAAGGCTTATCTTATCTTATTTTAATAAGCTGAGAGGAGAGGCTGTGTTGTTGTGTTTTCCCTCTGCTTAGGGCAGTTTGATATGGACAAATCTCATATCTTGATAAAGGACCTGTCATATTCAGATGATGATATATATCAGAATTTAGTACATTTTCTGTAAAATCAGTAAATAAATAGTTTATGAAATGACCATATGAAAAGGCCTATTTCTGATTTCATTTTCACTTAAATACTCATTTAGGCTCAGTGGTCGTCGTCCTCCTGTTCACAATCACCCCGTTCTGCGTAACGTTCTCTCTCCTCCATGTTTGTTTGTGTCGCCTTCATGCAAATTTCCTGCTTGCGTCTATGCTGTGCGGAAGAAGGCAAAGTGTCATCCAAATGCAGGAAAAAATATTGCCGTGAAGAGTGTGATATCCAACAAAATAAATGATGGAGCATAATATGAAACGGTAGATGTTTGGGTTTTTTTTCACAAAACATATGTCATCATATCACACAGCTCTACTGCTGCTATTTAAAACATGCAGAGCCTGTTTAGCATAAGCTGTGCTGGCCATTGAGATTTGTGTGCTGAGAAGGTGCTTAGTTTAGGAACACTGTCAAATTGAAAAGTAATGAAATCCAGGACAACAGTAAAAAAAAAATGTGAGGAAACGCACTGTCATGATGTAATTTGTCTGTGCTACTTTTAGTTATGTCCCTTCGTTCACTTCTCACAGACTTGAACAAACTGCAACTTGAACAGAACATGAATGACCTTCTGAAAACTGGGTTTTCATTTATTTGGGATTGGTCAATAAGCAATAAAGTCAGATATAAATAAACAGTGGCCATAATTTGGTTGTGCTAGTTGTGTCTGTCAGTCTCCATATGTCTCTGACTCTTAGCTGCTTTGTCAAATCTGTGTGAATCCAGCAGCCAGTGAAGATGGTGGAGGCTGGAAACAGAAAGGTGTCAGTCATTGTAAAACCTAATTTGTGGCGAATCGTAGGGGTGATTTGAATTTATGCAACCATTTATTTTTTAACACAGACATCATGATAAAATACTAGTAAAAGGTGTAAAGACATGAAATTGTGCCTCTTACAAAGTGCAGACGTGCTATCCTTTTCTGACCTTTCTTGCTGGTGTGATTAATTCCTTTTGTCCCAGTGGAGTTTGTCATCTAGCACATGCCAAGGGATCAGTAATTATTCACAACTGATGAGTGCACGATTAATTACGGCGATGGGGAGGGAGACTTGCTCCCTCTCCTAAAATCCCCCATTATGAGGTCATTTAAGTCTGTTTAAGAGAAATGTTAAAATGTGATGTGTGCCCTGCAGTGTGTGAGATCCATTACATGACTCATTCAGTCATTTCCCAGAGGCCTGAGGTATCACAGAGTCTGACTGCCAGTATATCTGTGAGGTAACATACAAAAGAGATGATTTTATGCCAAGCAATAATTACGTTGTTAGCAAAAGTGGTAGTATCTGTAATAAGTCTCCAGATAGATTATCAAAGAATTATCAAATCACCCCTTTAACAGGGAAAAAGAGATCACGTCTCTACACTTCTCTCTATAGTCTGTTGTAGTTTATATTGACTTGATGTCAATCCAACATAAACTGTTCTGCTGCCAACTAGCGCTATAATGTGTATTAATCTGCAACTGAAAATAATCCTGTTTAAGTAAAGTCTGCTAAAAGCTACAGCGTTAAACTGTTTTAGGAAATTACTGAGACTTTTTTTGAAAAATAAAACTGTATTTGTGGGCGAAATACTGAATATTAACATAGTCAGTTTTGGTCTTTTATGGGACTTGTTTGCTGGGAAAATATCTGGTTATTTATTTTAAACAGGATGTGATATTAAGGCTGACCTGCAGTGTCGGTAATAAAAGCGTGGGCCGTCTGCACTTCCGCATCAAAATTTGTTAGTAGGAGGCAAACACTTTAGTCAAGGACCTTCATTAGACATCAAAAATAGAAGATTTCTCAATATGCACAGGATGCGAGTTCCCCCGTAGGATGTTAAGGTCACATCTGTGCACAGCCAAATCACTTTACTGGCTGTACTACACGTCTGTGTTGTTCTTAAAAGACTTGACCATCACTATCTTGACTTGTGCATTTCATTGACTTCAGAGGACAAAGTGCATTTTGCTGGATGGTGTTTTTGTACAAGCAATCTGTCAAAAAGGAGGGATCAGAATCATCACTACAAGGCAGCCAAGCTGAGGAGGCAGCAACACAACTTTCTGACTGCTCATCATCAGTCAGCGGTGTTTGTATGACTTGACTTTGCACCCTTAATTAGCTCCATATTATTCATGTGTTTTTCAAGCATACTTCTCACAGGCCTAGAGGCTTTCTCAAGACTTTATGTTGTTTTGCCCACCTAACAACAATAAGTTACATTAAAAATAAATGAGAGAATTCATATAAAAGCACTACACACCACTGCAGTTAGAAACCACACAGGTGAAGAGTGAGTGATATTTAAAGTGTTGTTTGAGCTGAGAATCTTTCTCTGCCCTGTACATGTAGGTTTCCATGCAACTGAAAATGAATCAGTCATTACATAATTTGATCTTGATTGACTTGAAATCTTTTTTTGTACCAACAAAGAGGGATTGCACTTCGGAGGCTATAACACTTTGAGTGTATAATTCTATATATTTTATCTTGTAATTGCAATGTCACTTTTTTGAATTTCCAGCTGAGCTGAGCTGGGTTCCTTTGTTGCATGTCATATTGCCTGTTTTCACTATGTACCCAGCTTGAGTGCGAGAATCTAAAGCTCTACACTCATTCACAAATGGATAAATGTGACACAGAGAAACACCGAATGCTAACTAGTCTCATTTGAACATCCTTGATGGTGACAGAGTGACTAAGATCTACATGCATACAGCTGAGTTCGGTCCATTGCTATTTTGGTTTCTTTATAGCACAAAAGCACTTCTGTTTTCTTCATACTGTCCCTCTAGATGTAGCTGCTCTAGGTAATACCTTTGTGCAAAAATACAAGCCTAAATCACAGTACCCTCCTAACAGAGACTTTGGAGATTTCCACCATTTACAAAAATGAAATTCTGGTGCTCAGTATGTTTGCAGAGAAAGTGACAAAACTATCTTAGAAACATTAACAGGCAATATGTGAAGTGGTGAGGAAAAGTAAGGGAAATGAAAATTATAGCAACATTAATGATGTTATTAAGACACCTACAACGCAACAAAATTCCATCTTGAGGATCACATAAAAGCGAGCATGTTGTTGTTGTTCACAGTGTTTGGGGAACCAGGATTGGCCCTATTTCTATTTCTGGAATACTGCCATTATTTATGAAGTCTTGTGTTTCTTCAGGGAGAACTGAATGCACTATGAAGTATAAAGGTCCGGACTCACTTAGTTCAAAGTGAATTGTTTGCATCATTTTATGTCAGTGGTCTGCATCCTGGAATAGTTATTAAAAAAAATGCATTTATCTGAAAGTAACTCAGTGGGAGGCTGAGGGATGACTGTGGACAAACACTCTCGGAGTCATTTTGTTTTTCACCCGCTCGGCCTCAGTGGTTATGATCACACTGTGTATTCTGCTGTATTATAATATGTCAGGAGGGATATGCAAGTATTAACATAGTATGCCTGATGAGTTGTAATTACATGAGTGTAATAGATTATTAAATCAGAGGTAATGATAATCATCATAATGGTAATGATGATGAAGATAATGAGGGCTGTTTTTGGTTAATTGTTGTTGATGATGATTTGGATGATGATGATGACGGTGGCTAGTTTATCTGCACTCTGTGTGACCCCTTGCACTAGTGTTGCTTCCTCACACAGTGTCACAGTGACGGCCTCATGGTGGCTCAGTCGAGACATCTTTTGGTGTTCTGACCCTGTTCATGACTGTGTGGCATGCTGAGTAATTTCAGTGGACATCCCCTGGCCTGCATCAATCCCATTTTCTCCATTTTACTTCCACATCTCTTATTAGTTGTATCCCTCTCCCTCCTTTTCCTACACTACCCTATCCCCACCTCCTGAAAACCTCTCTTTGCTTGTGTCTGGTTGCTGGCAGCAAAGGGGTTAAAGGCTTGACAGTGTTGCCTGATTGATCTGAATCACCTGCAAGGAAAGTCCTGTAACAACTACTGCTGATGTGCCACTGAGCAAGGCATTTAATGTCTCCAGTGAGCCATTAATAGGAGGTCATGTCTATATTAGGAAAGACAGGTGCATAGATAGTATCAGTAAATATGAGGATCAGCATGAATTCACTGCTCAGGTAGTCCTACTTGGATCAGCAAATGCAGTTGTCCCAACATTCATACTTTAATGACAGGCTCTACTGCAATATAAAACTTTTCCAGTGGGAGGAAAAGTGTCTCCTGACACGTGAAAATGCTGCACTGCTGCTATTTGTAAAGTTCATAGGCACAGGGTGCGATGTTTAGAGTAGCAGCTTCAGCTGTGTGAGGTAAACTCTGCTGTAACACAACAATGATAGTGTTGTTTTTCACTGGTTCTGAATGAGATTTCATTAAGAAGAGGTGCTGTATCATCACACATATGTTAGTTTCTGTTCTGTTGTTGGCCATTTTTTAAAAATGTATGGTTTACTGTGTACGATGTGCATAATAATATTTGATTAATAAATACAGGCAATTGTTGTAGAACAGTTTTAGCAGATTGAAATAATTTTAATTCATGTGCAAAAACTGATGCAATGATTGATGTATGTTGTAAAAATGCATGTACAGTCAGTGTTTGTGTTTTACCTTGGCTGCCCCTTTTTAAATAGATCTAATGTAACACTGTGCCAAATGCTTTCTCTATGATACACTACAAAATGGCATGTTTATCACATATTACATAATGCTGTATAACTACAGTATTGTATATATCATATTCAAAACATATAGTATCAACATATTATAGATGTATTCATAATATACTTCAGTATTCACATTTGATTATCTTGACCCTTGCATCAGTTCTGGTCACCTGTTTTTGGTGGACCCCTGCTGTGAACCCAGGTGCGAACATACAGTATGTCAGAGATGAACTTGTCAGCATCTCGTCTGATACAGACATGAAAAACAAAAGAAAAAAAACAAAGTGGTGCCCATTGTTCTTCCCCTGTACCCATCTGCATGCCCTGCACAATTACCCTCTCCCTTCTGTTGTTTTGCAGCCTGTGTTGATGTCTACGGGACACACTCCAATGTACACCTCCGCTGTTTCCACACTGGTAAGAGCACAGCGAACCGTGCCGCCTCGTCACCCTGAAAGTTACCAGTATCATCATCCGTCGTCATCATCTGTCTGATTTTGTGTCCTCATTCCCGTCTTTTGCTGGAATTGGTGTCATTTAAAGTTTGGCTGTCTGATTGCAGACAGACGTCTGCCCGTTCTACGCCATTTTATCTGTACCGCCACAGTATGAGGTCATCTGTTTTCTGATGATATCGGTGTGTTCATACTCATTGTCATTCAAATCTCCTTTGTCTGACAGATTTGTTCCGCTTGTACTTAGTGACTATTTTTGGGGCTGAAATTTCTTGACTGGAACTGAAAAGTTTTCCATCACACTATAATGTTGAAGTTCCTGTGTCATGGTCATATTTCTATTCCTACTTTCCTGCACCTAAGCTGCAGTGAAGAAAAAATATATGCAACGTGGATTTCAGTGTAAAGAAGTGTAAATGATTTTGTCGGCATATTTCTCTAGAATCCGTTTATCAGGCTACATTTTAGATACACACACACAAAACTTATCCTGAAATATGTAAATCAATGGAAAAGTACCCATGATGCTGTGAGACATCTAATCCTAATGCAGACACGTTAAAGCCTCAGTGGCATTTTGAAGCTGTCATACACCATGAGGGTTTGATAGACAGACAGATGTAATCTTTTTGCAGGACAGACTGAAACCTGTAGGTGTCAGTGTTAGACTGTATAGAGCAACTTCCATAACCTTGAAAAGATGGCTATTCTGCTTTCTCAATAAAACATTTTTATGATCAGACACGTTGCATTAGCCTCATGCGTCATGAATTACTCAAAAGATTTTGTCTGTCTTGCGAGGGGAAAAAAAGATGAAATGGCAGAGAAACTCATACTAAAGTGCCATTAGTGATTCCCTGCTTCATAAGGAAAAACAACAAGGAAATAATCATTTACAAACATCTATAAGTCCAGTGGAAAATCTGAGTGCAAAGCTAGACAGAAGTGCACTTGAATAGAGTTATTTTTAAGACGAAAACAGAGGATGATTGAAGGGAGTGGATATAAAATCTAGCTGCGAGTCTCTGTTGAACAAGTAGTTGTAACTGTACATCATTTCTTGTCTTTGTCTGCTTGCCCTGACCTTGAACAAACCACGCCTAATGTGCCTGCTCATAATTAAATTGTTTAACACGTGGGACAATCTGCACCCTTCAGCATAAAGTCATCAGCGAGAAAAATGTGTTTGTATACATTCCCTCACACATACACAGCTGTACTTCATTCAACATATGCATGAATCCAATTTGGCTGGGAAAAGTATGCACTATCCCCAAGATGCATTGCAGCAACGCCTGTGTGTGTGGATGTCATTGCAGCCGCTGTAGTGCCCGTGTGGATGTCATCGATGTGTAGGTGCTGTCGTCAGTCTGTCTCTTTATTGCTTTAATGGTGTTGGGTTTGCCAGTACCACTCCAGGCCCCATTGATTTATGGGTAGGATTGTCTCTGGAAGTACTGCAATGGTTTGGCGAAGTGAGATGAGGTCTTTGGGTTATGTACATGATTTAGTGAAGAGGTGCTTTAGCTTCAAATGACATCTTTTTTTTTTCAAACTGTGGGCATAATGTAATTAGAAATGATTTTTTTTCCCCACACTGCTCAGAAGTTTAGGTATTGATCTGTGCTCATAAAAATGAATCTTCCTACCTCTTCTACTCTATAGGACTCTGTAAGCCTGCTGTACCATGTCCTCTTATTATGGGGCTACATAAATTGCTGTGGCATCATGTGCTGTAGGGTTGGGTGATATGACGGTCAGGGTTCCCACGCATTTTTATACACACAATTTCAAAACTTTTCCAGGATCCATAATAACATTTCCATGAGTTTCTGGAAGCTTTGATGAACATAACTGTATTACACAGGTCTGTACATGTACAAAACTCCAAATGTTAAATATTGTATGGAAATTAAACAGCATCCCTTTTCAAGTAAAGGCACAAACAATACATTGTCCTTTGTTTAAAAATAGCTTTACAAGCACTTATATCAGTCTGGAACAGGCACTTCTTAACATTACTTTCAGATAAATGTATTCTTAATGCACTTTCAACTCAAAACCACAAGTGTCCAAAGTGGCAGCAGTTTAAACACCAACAAAACACAATGGCATGAATGTTCAACCCTGGATGTGTTTTTAATGTATGTTAGGCCAAAAATATGGTTATGAAAATATGTTGTTGTTGTTCTTGGCGTTAAGCATGCAAATACACTAGTATGATTACTGAACGGTCTCCTCTGAGAGAAATTGGAAATGACATGGCAGAATTTTAAAGCATGCCACCCCCTTCAGTTTTTGGAGTTTGTTGAAGAGGGAGAGCTTGGAGGTTATGCAGATTACTGTGTGAAGAATATGTGACAAACAAGACTTAATAGAAAATTAAACATTTTACAATAAAAAATTGATTTAAAAAAGCACTTTTTTTTAAGATCTGGGGAATGTATCTTATCTAAAGCAATTAAGAGTGGAAATGTTAAAACTAAAATACACCTAAGTCGTGGGCATTAGATAAGACATTAGAAGTGGAAATTTTTACGAGGTGGTGGTGCTGGAGGAAAACTAAGGCTCACTAGGGTTCATCCCCTGGGCACCATGAATATCTGTACCAAACTTCCATCCATCCAATAACTGTTGTGATATTTCAGTCTGGACCGACTGAGAGCAACATCTCCATTCCTAGAGTCACGCTGTTAGCAGGGCTAAAAGTATGTGAGAGGAGAGGATGTCCAGCTCAAAGAAGGGGAGATGGAGAGCAGAGAACGACACGCTCTGGAAAACACGAGGAAGCTGAAGAGAGAAAAGAGAAAAAGAAACTGAAGCGAGGATGAGATGGGAGGACGAAAAAGAGAGGAGGAAGAGACAAAGTACCACCAACTAAGGAAAGAGATACTCCAGTGGAAAATGTGAAGATGGTGGAGGAGGAGCCAGTGAGAAGCCCAGGCTACACTATAACTGCTCTGAAAAAGGAGCAACAGAGGAGACTGAGCTCTGCCATCTGCCAAAGGTGGGAGGCAAAGCTAGCAAAGAATGCCTGACCTCTGACCTGAAGGTTGAGCAGCAAGTTTAAAAAAAAAACAAAAAAAAACTGCACAACAACTGGGTCAGAGACCAAAAAAACATTATTATTATTCAATTATATTATCAAATATTATTCTTTAAATCAATAAGCAGATATGAAATAAATTGTCCACATGAACTTTGGGAACCACTCAACACATGCCCCAGAACCAAAACAATGCCAAACTAATTCTGAATCAGTAAACTAGCTGTAGTAAATATCCAGGACACAGTAACTCACCTCTCCCTTTATTTAGGTTAACAAGGCTAACAAGCTAGACTAGGTTATCAGCTTGAATAGCCAAGAAGCCAAGCCAAGCCAAGAACCAGCATTAAGAGTGCTATGTTCCAAAGTCTTTTGCTTATTTAATACTGTATCTTTGAACTTGCGCTTTTGTACTCCTCAAACCTTTTACAACTCTTATATTGCAGGATTTTCTGGAAAACAACAGAAACGGCATCCTGTAGTATTAAGTATTAAGTATAAGTATTAGTAGTCTAAAACTATAGTCTGCAAACTGTTTCACACGACTATCCTTGTTGGAGGTGGAATCTCGAACATCTTCTACCACTTAAAGATAAGACAGTACTCTGAGAGCCAACAGATACGTGCTACATCAAGTGTTGTCTCATCTGATGTAGCTGTCTTTGCTTATACGGAAGTTCCAAATGAAAAAGAAAATACAATGAAATACTATCTACATGATGAAGTATGGCACAGTATGGCCATTTTAAACCATTTCTTAACTGAATATACATGTGGATGTGTGCTATATTGAAAGTTTACAATGTATCTAACATTAAATACAAGATCCATATAAATGCTTTCATACATCACATGGTAGACAACATATAACATACATTGAGTTCTATACAAGGAGGCAAGTCCATTATTTGTTCCCTTATCTTAAAATAATAGACTAAAGAAAAGGGTTGTTACAAGGCTTGTTTGGAAAAACTAGGGCTAAGCTAATGAGCATAAAGTCTTAGAGCTTCAGCGTTGCATAAAGGGTATTTCCCTCCCTTTGCACTGAATCCCGTAGGCATGCAGCTATTGAGTAAAGCTGGGCTGAATTCAAAATTCAAGCCTCACATAGAGACATAAAAAAAGGCATCCCTGAGTGTGTGTGAGGAAGCTGTAAAAATACCACAATTACCCCAAAAACCATCTATGTCTTTAAAATTCAATTCATTCTCTAGATTTTGGATGAGCTTCACTCAGACTTTAACTACCCTCGAGGCAACACTTTGACTTTATTCACTGACAGAGATCTCTCTCAAAAATGTTCTTAGGGAGACTGTTTTGTTACAGTGCATAAGGTGCATTTATCTCAACAGATTGGAGTTCTGGAGCAGACAGAGTTACACAACAAGTTTTGCTGTTTATCCGTCACCTGACAAGCAGGGAGCAAGAACCAGCAAGGCTCAAAGTGCTTACTGAAGACCCCCGCCGCCCAGTTCATGTTACACTGTCTCCTCTAATGAGAATGGATGCCTATCGCTTTCTCTCCTCGTCTAACCACAGAACTGCTCCTATATATAATACAGTTTCACACAAATCCTCTTCAGACAAAACAGCCAACCCCTCTAAGATGTGTTTGGCATAAAAAAAAGAATGTTTTTAATGTAAGGATTCAATTACTGATTTCTGCAGTGTTTCCCCAAGAGCTCTCCATTATATCCTCCCCCTTTCTGCTCTGTGCTCTTGTCTGCTTCATATCTGCTTTCTATCTTCATTTTCTCCGTCCTCCTTACTTTTCTTTAATAAATGTTTAAATATGTCCCTGCAGCTTCGGTGTAATTACAGTGCAGCAGCAGCAGCTCAGGTCCTTTGGGAAGGAGAGGGGGGAGAGAGAGAGAGAGAGAGAGAGAGAGAGAGAGAGAGAGAGAGAGAGGAGGAGAAAAAATGCGCATGCAAAAAAGAGGAGGAGAGAGCCGTTCACACTGAATGGCAGAGTAAGACAGATAGAGAGGGCCTTGCAAATGGAAGGGTGAGAAAATTAGATAGGTAGACGGAGGAATTTTATTTAACAAAATGAGAACGTCCGCTGACAGCTTGTCCTTCAGCATGTCCTTACATAAGTCTGTTGAGTGTGCATGCCTTTGTGTGTGTGTGTGTGTGTGTGTGTGCATATATATATTACACGCCTGTCGATCCATCTGTCTTTCAGAGAGAAAGAGAGAGAGAGAGAGCTGTGAAAAAAGATGTGGATTTAAAAGGGAATTTGACTCTTTCGGATCAGCAGCTGTGTGACATCATATGGCTACATGGACCATTTAATAATTTATTTGAGGACAAAAAAATACAAGTACACACTTAATTTCGTCTTCAAACATCCCACCTTATTCCTTATTCTCACCATTTTTAAGTGTTCTGCTGCCTGAATTCACTGGCAGCAGAAGGGAGAGATGAGAGTCCTTATGAGGGCTTTAGATAAATATTCAACGAAAATGTTTGATTTTGATGAGAAAAGGAACATTTGTATAGGTTTAAATGAAAGCAGAAATGTTTTTACTTGTATTTTAGAAGTTGATGGTTCCTGCAGAATATTTGCAACACGAACAACCTTTAAAAAACTGAAAACAGGAGAAAAACAGAATAAGAAAAAAACAGGTGACAAACTGAAAAGATGTGATGTCAAGCTCCATTTTTCCACCTTTGCTGCCAATGCTGTGTTTAGGTGTCACTATTCTGACTGTGGAACTGGGGCTTCCAGACCTCCAGCCTCCCCCCCTCTCAGGTTCAAGCACTCCCTTGGACGAGTCAGGCCAGTTTGAGCGGCTTGTTCTTCTAAGTTCGGCCATAGTGTAATTCCTCCCCCTCTCGCATCACCAGTGTCGACATTATACTGAGAGACAGCTAAGTAATTGCCATCAAACTTTCCTGCTCACTCCTCTTTCCCTGAGCAGCGGGGATGGGAGGGGTACGGTACAGTAGCAGCAGCAAACATGAACTGCATTCTCACAGAGCACAGACCAGAAGCAGGGAGGCACCGCTATCGCAGTCCACTGCCACAGATGACGAAGAATGGAAGGTTCTACTCGCAAATGCTCATTTTTACTCTGGACGGGTGGAGACAGGACGGCTGCGTCTCAGATGATAACGAGCCTCATCAGCGATGAGTAATTTTTATAACCCGAGCCTTGTTTTGGACGATTGTATTGGGCTTCCTCAAATGAATTCTCCAGCAGCGACTCGGCAAGAGGAAGACACTAATTGGGCTGTGCTCTTTTTGTGATTTTGGTTTTCTAATTGTACAAAATTGCATCCTGTGTCTAAAGCATTGGTCTGTCATTGGTATTATGCTCTATCTAGATTTAGTGGGAAGCAAAGCTGAAATTCATGTGTTAAGTTAAAGAGATATATTTAATGAAAGATTAATCGTAATCTCTGTGGTTTCTGATCAACTGTTATGGCAGGGCCTAGACCTATTGGCTCACTTTGCAATAATGCTTTTGTGGTATTGTTGAAAGAAGACAATTCGAGAGCATACTCCAACTCTTGTAGACACACACTTGGTGGGTGTGTATGTCGTTTTGGGAGGTGAGGAGGGTCTGCTACCAGTTTCAACTGCGATTCACATAAAGACACTGAAGCAGAATGTTCATGTCTGTGTGGTACGCCAAAAAGATGGGCTGCCGGTTCCTCAACAATGTGCGGAAGGCCAAGAAACATCGACATCATAAGATGGTAGGCATGTTTTAACCAAGTTTGGTTATTTTTTAATGTGATTGTGCCTCAATACGTAGAGAAAATACCATTAGTGGCTTAGGGGTGGAGAATGTTTGATTATGTTATTATGGTACCAAAGACTTGTTGTGTTTATCTGCACAGATACAAAAATGAGGTCAAGGCTATGGCTGCACTTTTAATCACAGTGAACGCAAGTAATCAAATCTGGGAATACTAATCAAATCCTGCTCAGGATGTGTGTGTGCAGGAATAGATGTTATTCCTCCTCTAATGGTGTGTAGGTGCAGTTTCTTTCATTTAACATCCATCTCTAGGTGACCAACAACCCCACACCTCCACACAAACGCACATATGCCACTACCTTTCCCTGCACTCCACAGATATAAAGGTGGGATTTAATAAGGTGCTAATAAGTAACCAATATGCATAATGTGACATCCAAATTAACCTCTGTCACATCCTGCACTAAAAGCCACACACACAAGCACACTGGCAGCTAAATCGGCAGCCATTGAACCTGACACACAAAGAGCACAGCTACACGTTACAAAACACTTCACACAAGTCTCTCAATTCCATTTCTTTAGCAGCCTTGCACAGCCTTGAGGTAAGGGTCAGTCTGGAGCATATGGTAGCAGTACTTGCCTGCTTAATTTTCACTGTCAAGTAACAGCTTTCCTTTATCAAACACATATCAATTCATAGCTTGACATTGCGTATTTCAGTAGAGGTCATTATCTTGCTTAATGTCCAGATAGCTTCTATGTGTTAAAGGCTTTACAGCTGCTGCAAGGTGTGCAGGACATGCAGCATTAAAGCCTCTCTAATGCAACCTTTAGTTTATATCCAGAGCCAGCTCACACGTGACATCGGCCATCCCCTCTGATGATATTGCACTGAATCTCAATAGGAAAAGACAATGACAGCCAACGATTCTTAGGCTACACGGAGCAGGTGAATGTCATTATTATTAGCTTTATTTTAGCCTCTTCGACTAAAAACGTCCATCAGAATGAAAGCACCTGGCGAGCACAGAATAGGTCTTGAGCCTCAGATGAAAATGCATGTGTGCACAGAGCAGCACATTGATCAGAGTACCTGACAGTCCTGTGACTCACCAATTCAGGAAGGAACCAGCACAGTACAGCATGCAGCTATAGCTTTAACAGGGACTGAATGACTCCCAGTGCTAACTTGCCAATATGAACTTTATTTATTCCCCTCTTAACGCAGAAAATTAATTGACTTAAACGCACATTTTCACTGGTTTGCTGCTCTCTTTCCTGCCTCTGTACAGTGCATGCTAGGATATTGATATATATTCTTTTATTCAGAAATGATGAAATCACACAAAACACTGTCAAATCTGGGAATTAGATAGAAAAATGAAAATAAATCTATTTCTGTTGTTTTCTTTGTCTTTGCTTATTTTGGCACTTAGCTTGCTGCAAATAAATCCATCAAGAGGTAAAGGTCTGGGTATGGATGGATAGTGGTGCTGCTTGTAGAGACATGGCAGAGGACGGGGTTAGCTGAATATGTGGTGCTAAAATATAGGTGGGCAAGAGCAGCCAAACACGGTAAATCCTAACAACCCCGACGTCGAACAACTTGACAGAGAGGAGAGAGAGGGAGAGAGGGCTCTGTCAAAATCCCTGCAGGGAAAATGCCTGCACTGGGCTTAGATTTCTGCTGGCTATACTCATTATTTCTGTCTCTAGATAAGGATGAATTTGACGTAATGTTCAGCAGCACGGCCCGTTGGACACAGCTACGTGGTGAAGCTCTGCACAGGCGCTGTTGTATTTGAACAGTGTTCAGTTAAAGCCCGACTCTGGCATTCTGTGGGCTGGGGGGAGACTTTTATAGTCCTTGCCTCATGTGGATGAGTATCTTCTCTTTACAATGGCAGCTATAATTAGTATCACTCAACTTGATTCATTATGAGAAATGGGGGCTTGGAGCACAGGATGGTGGTGTGCAAAGAGCAGGATTTGGCATGTTACAGCAGGAAATAATAGAGAGGTGTTTATGCTATTTAGTCTATGCTTCTTGATTTCAGTGGAGTGGACAAAATGGGAATATCTGTCAGTATGATGCAATACCATTCAGCAGCACCACAAACTACAATCCCCAAAATGATCAAACAGTTGAATCAGCACCTCATAAAAACATTATAAGCTTCATGGAGGTAGGATTTGTTGCAGGACTGTATAGCAACTGACTGACTCCACATAATGTGCACACAAACAGTGAGTGCTTCTTCTCTGAGTTCCCATTACAACTTAAATGTCTTAGAGAGAGAAGCAGACTAAGTGGAAAAAATTGCATTGCATCACACAAAAATCACTGGGTGAAGAAGGTGAAAATGTTTCTTTTCAAAGCTGAGAAGCCGTGTTGAGTTTGGTTGTGTGGTTATTTGTGCGTGTCAGAGCTGTCAGGTCCGTGAAGGTCAGCGGGCTGACTTCATGCTGCTGTTTGATGCTCTGTAAGCACTTTAGAGGCACTGGGTCTTTCCCATGGTAATCAGCGTGGTACAGAACAACGACAGGAAAACATACAGTGCAGGGTTTAAATGGGGAGTCTGACCGTGCTCTTCAAAGAATACTATACATAACAGTGTATGTATATCTTCAGTCCAACATCAGATACCTTGATGATGAGAGGAAATCCTTGAAAGAATGCGATTATAAAGAAGTGGAATTAAAAGGAGAGCAATAAGAAAAATGTGTAGAGGTGAACTGTCGCCCTAGATGTACTCCTCTCACTGTCTTTTTCAGTCTTTATCTGATGAATAACTCGCAGGTATCTTGCCTTACTCTTTTTACAAACCATAACAAATGCAGTATGTTTTCTCAACAAAATTTTGAACACTGGCCACTGAGCAAGTTGACATTATCCTCATTGATGATAATGGGACTAACTGTGCGGTCTGTCACCACCTTGTTACCAAGTCACTGTGTCTTCATCATCTTGCCAATGTGCTGGGAGATTGCCACCATGTGCTGCCACAGCACGGCTACACATGGATCAATGAGAGGTTTGTTTTGAAACAACTGGTGGGCAGGAGGCAGATGCCCATGTCCACAGTAGTCACCAGTTTGCCATTCACAGCATCAGTAATACACGCCATGTTGTAATTCAACCAGTAACTACACCAAGATAAACCAAAAGACCAGGAGTGTGGAAAAACGACAGGGGACGGCATGAATCTGTGTCCATCACGGGTGGATGATAACTAATGCCTCTCGAGCAGCATTCTCTATCCTTTAGAAGAGTGACAAGCATAGCAGAATGAGGCGAGTGTTATCACAGCTAAGAGCTAAAATGGCCATCAGTCTTGGCTGTGACTGTAGTTTTCAGCGATATGCTTAGAGCTCATCCAGGAGCTGCCTCATCTTTAAGTTTCTGCCATTATTTCTTAACAATGTTTCCTCTGTGTCTCTGCCTCCAGGGAAATACTCCTCCAGTGGTGGTGAACACTGACACACTCGATGGCTCCCCATATGTAAGGATTAGGTTTAATCTTTCCTTTATTGTGTTAGGCTCGACCACGCACTCTTCCACAGTTCTTCATGTTCAGTCTGTATTATCAGTAATTCCATTCCTTTTCATAGCATCCAGGTAGTTCCTTGCTCATTGTTTTAATCTGACTGATAACAGTAATTAATTTGACTTGTTTTAATTAAAATGAGGTTCATCTCTTTGATATACATTTGACAGAAAAGAGAAATTACTTAATTTGATTCAAAGTTTTTTAATGATGGCATTTCTCCAACAAAAGCAGTGAAATACCTTCAACGTATTGTCCTGAATTGTAAGGGATTAGAAAATGAGGCTTCTCAGAGAAAAGCCTCCCATCACAGACCAGTATTTTTGCACCACCACAGCACTAAGAAAAGTTGTTTTCTAGGTCAGCACCAAAACAGTGAAGTCTGAAGTTCTTTAAATTCCCTCTTCCTTTGGGAGATGCTTAATTGCAGAGGTAAAGCTGATGTGTAGCTAAGTTGCTCAGCCAGAAGGTGAATTAGACAAAAAGAAGCTGCTATTATGATCCAGATACCACTTGAACTACAAGTTTTTATTATTTTTATTATCAATTAATCTGATGATTATTTTCATGATTAATCGTTCAGTTTATTAAATGTCAAAAAAGCGAAAAATACAAGTTACGTCTTCAAATTTCATATCACAACCATCACTTACATTTAAGAAGCTGAAAATAGACTGAAACAATTAATTGATTATCAAAATATTTGGCAATTTCTCTTATTATTATCTTATTATTTCTCTTATTTTTACTGCTGTGCAATCAGTAAATAGCTGTGCAATTGTTTCAGCAAATGTAAAAAAAAAAAAAACGTAAAATAATGAACATCCCTTTCTGACAGGTGAATGGGACAGAAGGGGAAATCGAGTACGAGGAGATCACACTTGAAAGAGTGAGTCTGAGAAAATGATCCTTTAATAATAATTTTAGATATATTTACATGTTTACTACTCTGTATTACTATCATCTATTAATGGTGGTGTAGCTTTAGTCAAACATAGAAACACACTAGTTGCAGCTATGACTCCAGTGTCTCCACTCTCTAAAGCTACAATCAGATGCCCCTGGTACAAGTCATGATGTGTTTCTGTTTGGATTTGCTACTGCAGGGTAACTCAGGCCTTGGCTTCAGCATAGCAGGAGGAACAGACAACCCACATGTGGGCGACGACCCCAGCATCTTCATCACCAAAATCATACCTGGAGGAGCTGCGGCTCAGGATGGACGACTGAGGTGAAACCACACATGCTAAGCTACAATAAACACAAAGCTGGCCCGCATGCAAGCATTCATGTTCTTATATTCCAGAAATCAAAAATCTAGGGGCGGACGTTACCCCTGCCTGTTGTCTGCACCTTCCAGCACATTTTCCTTTGAATTCACAATACAGACAACTAGTCATTTTTCTACCAGCAAACACATTTAGAGAAGAGATGCGGCCTAAGTAGAGCCCCACCTCGTCATTTTAAGTCCAAAGTGTTGTACTGCAGAACTACAGCCAATTGACTGTCCAGCCCGTTCAGCATCAAAGTTACATCAGAGAGGACCTGCCCGTTTAATTCAAAGTCTGAACGCCTCGACTCAACACCCTCCACTACTTTTATAGGTCTTTCAGCTCTTTCATGTACTTTCACTGTTTGTATTTGGTCTAAAAGATAGCAAGACTTAGTCATTGTAGTGTCTTTTTAACAAGGTTCAAAACAGTCTTGTGCAGATTCTTCATCAATAAACTGGCACCAATGACACCTTGAATTAAAGCTTAAGAGGATAAAATTGAGTAGGGGTCCACTGCGAGAATATGGAGTACCACTTTAGATTTCCCACATTCGCAAGAGGCTATGGTGCAGAGTTTGCCTTTCTGAATAAAAAACTGCACTTTACAAGCCATTTTCCCGATTACACTGCAATAAATAAGCCATGCACAGAGGCATCCTCGTCTTCCTGCTCTTTACAGTTGACCTATAAACGTCCATCTGGAATGACTTCAGAGTATAAAGCAGGCCTGGAGAGAATGCTTATATTTGCCTGAATGCAGGGGTTTTTTTTCTTGGCCTTTCCTGCTATGAGCAACATATCTAAGATTTTCTTGAGGAAAATACCAAGAATCTGCTACTTCTGGTAATAAATTGAATTCCTTGAAAACCTTACAAAAGCTGCAATATGTGGTAAAAATTTGCTTTCAGATGGTTTGCAGTCTCTAGTGGATAAAAACATTCTGTCTGGGTAATTCTCAAGTGATTCAAGGGCCCCAATGATTTATTGGAAAAATCCTTGAACCTCAGAATAAAGAGCTCTGTGAGGTTTATGAAAGTGGAGTTTAATAGACCTGATTTGGAACATTTCATACAGTATGTACATAAATTGTACTTTATGGCTTCATAAAGGTTGTGTGTGAAATCCTATGCTGCAAAGTGGGGCGGCAACTAACGATTGCTATCATTACATCATTACAACAATTTATCTGCATTTTCACGATTAATCAATTGTTCGTTCAGTCTATGAAAGATCATACAAATGTGAAAAATGCTTATCACAATTTCTCTTTCTCTTTCTTTTTTTCCCAACGAACAGTTCAAAACCTTCATTTACTATCACAAATAGCAAAGAAAAGCAGCAAATCCTTACATTTTAGAAGCTGGAACCATGACTAATATTCATAACTAACTGTTCATTTAATTAACTAATCACTGCAGCTCACAAAGTATATAAAAGGATGAATGTGGCAAAAAGAGCTGCACTGGAATAGTGCATAAAAAATGTGTTGCTGTATGATAAATCTGTGCTCTTCTCCACATGCAAAAAGTCTATAAAGATGTCTCAATAACATTATGCAGCTCAGACTGTAAAATCCTTTGTTTGAAGATGTCAGCAGCCACTGGTTCCCTTTGGAGTTGGCAATAGTGCTATATCTCAGAGAGACATAATTGAAAGAGAGGCTTAAGTGTAATTAAGTAATTTTTTTTGACATAGTGTGGACAAAAGGAAAAGCTGAAGAAATATGTGAGGAGTCTTGGCAATTAGACAGAAGCAAGATGTCATCACATTAAAGGGGAAGTCATGAGCTGTACAGGAATATGCTGACCTGGTGAACTCTAGTTTCTAGTCATTGCAAAATGTGAATGGATCTGAAAGAGTGAACACCCTCAGCCAGCTGATTGAGTTGGAAGCAGGAAAGGGCGGGGGGGGGGGAGCAAATGTAAATAAATTGTGTAGGTATGATGACAGTCTTCCTGACTGAACTTTTGCCAAGCTACATTTGTTAAACCTCTTGCAGCCCTCAAGAATTATTTCAGTCTTACAAAATTTTACAGTCTATAATTTTCCTGGCCATAAAAATCCATTTTAAACACTTGAATGGAATAGTGATAAGTAGAGATTTTAGGCCCTTGGAGGAAGAACGCATATGTCTGAAAATAGCCATTTCATCAAAATCTTTTTGCTTCAAAATCAGCTTCTCTTCTGCACACACACTATCACTTGCACTTTCCATATCAAATCCACAGCATTTATCACATGGAGAGCTATACTGGAGCTAACCCTGGTGCTAGATCAATAACAGAAGCGTTTCTACCCTCGTTAATATTGATACTGAGAGTTGGGGGGAAAGGCCATATGTCTGCAGTGAAACTGCATCCTCAATAATGCTAAAGTTAGCAATTGGCCTCCTGTGGTGGAGGATTACACCTGATTTCTTTACCAAAACAAAAACTCATGCTGTATTTTCCCTCTCCCTCCCACTGTCTGTCTCCCTGTGTTTCAGTGTGAACGACTGCATCTTATTTGTGAATGACGTTGATGTGAGAGAGGTGACACACAGCCAAGCTGTGGAAGCTCTTAAGGAAGCAGGTGCTATCGTCCGCCTCTATGTTCTCCGCAGAAAACCAGCAGCGGAGAAAGTCACTGAAATCAAACTCATCAAAGGGCCCAAAGGTATGTGGAAGTGTGGACTGGTGTACAGCATGAACGCTTTTGTGTGGGCTTAAGGATCCTTTATACCCGGCTAAGCTGTGCCCTCTGGATTTAGTAAATCTGCTGTGTGTTAACCCATACCTCCTTTGCTCACTCTCTGCCTCTCTCATCGCTGCCTGTTCTCAGGATTAGGTTTCAGCATTGCTGGAGGGGTTGGAAACCAGCACATACCAGGAGATAACAGTATCTATGTCACCAAGATCATTGAAGGCGGGGCAGCTCACAAAGATGGGCGTCTGCAGATCGGGGACAAGATCTTAGCGGTTGGTCACTCATGTGTCATAACTACTAGGGTGCAGAGATACATGCCCACGCTAATACACGTCACTGACAGCCTCCGATCTCACCTTCGAAGCACACAGACACAGACACACATTCACACACACATTCACACTCACACATTTGTGTATTTAAGCAGCATTGATGTATCAAGTGCCAGGATACATTCCAACTGTAATTTTCAGGTCTGAAATTGCTTTCATTAATATGTTAATAGATGTGTAGGATGGCATAAACGTGGAGCTGTAGTATTGCCATGGTGCAATTCAAGCAGCATTACTGCCATCTGCTGGAGAACACAGATACTGTAACACAACAGCTGATGGCCAGCTCAACACCAGCAACCTCAAAATGGTGCTTGGTTTCTACTAAATGGTGTCTGAGCAAATATTTTACAGGCTCATTATGGATTTGTACAGAAAGGCATTTGCCATCAATGGCTGTACTAAGTCATAAGTAATAATGCTCTTTTTTGTAATCTTCAACAAAGGAGAAGAGAACCCTCTTTATTTTTAGTTGAGCTCATCTTGATTGGAAACCATGAGCTCATCAGTTAGTTTTACCCATATTAATAAAAAGTGTTGACTGTAGTTCAGATATCCATTTAATCTAATTAATACACAGCAATTTATCTAATCATTTCTAGAGTAAGGGAAGAATTTTGTATGCATTTAGCAGTTAATTCTACTGATGGATCAGTTGAAGCTTATTATTCTAGCATTAATATCTGGCCTTTTATCATTTGGCCTCCCCTCAAAGTCCAAAAAAGACAAAAATAATTTTACAAATGTTAAGCATCATGTAGGTTGCTTTGGTGAAGAGCAAATATAATGCGCAATAAATGTAAATGTACATGTCAGTATTCGGGGGCTTCGGGGTCATCTCTGGTTTTATGATTCACCGTTCCCAGCAGCTCCCTTTTGCACTGGGCCTTGTAGTTTGCAGGTGTTGATCCTGATTTTGTTTCCCTGCTTGTCATGAATAATCAGGTGAACAACGTGTGTCTGGAGGATGTGATGCATGAGGATGCGGTGGGGGCTCTGAAGAACACAGCCGAGGTGGTGTACCTCAGGGTGGCCAAGCCCAACAACCTGTTCCTGACCAACTCCTACAACCCCCCAGACCTCACCAGCAGTAAGCCCCTATTCTGTGTGTTGAGCAGCCAGATAAAAATCAGATCAGAAAACCTTGTCAGCAAATGTCTTGCCCCTAACTAAATGTATTTCCAAGAATATAAACCTACAAAATTAGAGATTTTTCTTCAGACTTGAGCAGGACTCAAAAATAGAGTAGTGGAAATAGCTTTTCTTTCTAAACCACTAGAGATGACTGTAGGAGTTCTCTGAAAATTCAAAGCTGAGGTGTACAGGTTCAAAGTTTTGTTTTATTTCCTCACAAAACCACTAAAACTTTTCCCTTGGCCTGAATCAGCCTCTTCATGAAAGTCTGGCCTTGAAGGGAAAAATCTGAGCATGGTAATACTCTTTTTGCAATGGGCTTTCAGGACACCATTGCAGAGAATTTTTCATTCTAGACAAAAAGAAAATATCACATTGCACAAGAGCATTTAGCTGGTGAGAGAGCAAATGACCAGAGGTTTGAGCTACATTAAGATCTAGCATTGTGCACAGCACATGTGCGTAATACTTGGTGTCCGATATACTATACCTCTTTTGTTTTTTCCAGCATATTCCCACATGGATACTGAACTCAGCCACCCCAACTATCTTGGGTCAGACTACCCACAAGCCCTCACTCCCACCTCACCTAGTCGGTTTTCTCCCGTTCTGCATAGCATGATGGGAGATGATGACATCCCCAGGTGAGCAATGATCCTTCAGCTCAACATTCATCATGTACAATGTACTGCTTTATAATCAATAGTATTCATATTAGCATCAATAATATGTTTAGTGGTATTAGTGTTAGTATCACTGTTTGTAATCTGAGTTTATGTTGTGCATAGTATTGATAATTTTTGATATGACTGCCTAATTCCCTCTCTCTTTTACAGGGAGCCTCGCAGAGTTTTGATCCACCGAGGCTCCACAGGTCTAGGATTCAACATTGTAGGAGGAGAGGACGGAGAGGGAATCTTTATCTCTTTCATCCTGGCAGGGGGACCAGCTGACCTCAGCGGAGAGCTACACAAGGGCGATCAGATCCTCAGCGTAAAGACACTTTTATCTACATAAAGTTGTGACGCACACATTAATGCATTGTACAGTGGTTGTAGTTGTTCACGGTCTTACTGTGTGTGTGTGTGTGTGTGTGTGTGTGTGTGTGTGTGTGTGTGTGTGTGCGTCCATCAGGTGAATGGCGTGGACCTGCGTATGGCCACACACGAACAGGCAGCTGCAGCACTGAAGAATGCTGGCCAGACAGTGACCATCATTGCTCAGTACAGGCCCGATGGTAAGGCCACAACAGTCAGAACAAACCTTCAAACAGATTTCTTATTTTTAATATTATGCAAATTGCATGTCTTAAAATAGTTAAAAATCTATTTTAACTTCAAATAATTGATAACGAATCTAATTAACTCTAACTCTACTTGTCCCAAGTTTTGAAGATTTGCGCAAAAAAACACGTGATTAGTTGTAATTTCTACAGGAAACAAATTTAATTTGGTTACATTCACTCATGGGCTCAGCCGCTGACTTAGTTTTATGTGCATCCCCTGGCCTTGTATAACTTTCAATGAAATTACTCAGATTTTCAATTTTGGAGAAAGAGAGCACTGATATTAGATCAGTACTCTGAACTGAGGTATCAGAATTGGTGTTGGAAGAGTAAAAGTTGGATTGGTGCATCCTATCACTTAAAAGCAGTCTTATGATGTGTTGGCCAAAAGGTCCTCATGTATTTTCATGTATTTCATGTAATTCTGTGTTTCAGAGTACAGCCGTTTTGAGGCTAAGATCCATGACTTAAGGGAACAGCTGATGAACAGCAGCATGGGCTCTGGGACCACGACACTAAGGAGCAACCCAAAGAGAGGCTTCTACATCAGGTCTCACACACACATAGTACCACTGGTACACAGATCAGACAGTAGCTCCAAGACAAGGCTTTGAGGTTAATGCATCCTTTGACCTCTGTAAAGCAGAGGTCCACAGCTATTAGGCAACAGCAACTGTGATTCCATTCTGACATGTGCATTTCGGCTGTTTAATTTAATGTGACTTATAAAATATCAGCTTCTTGGGTGCTGTTAGTAATCTTGTTGGAAATGCCATCTAGATGTTCACAACAGCCAACATAATGCTAAGCCCATTTAGGCAAACAAACGCCAGTGCAATGCTTTGTTAAAAATACCAGCTATCTGACAGCAGCTAGTTTAAAATCACGCAGCTATTTTAGGAGCAGGTGTCTTTATATGTGATATTACTGGATTGTTGTGCACTTGCACTTTTGTAGCAACACCATCATATATTTAGTCATCATTTGAGAAAAAGCAGTCATCCACTAAAGCACTGTTATGGTGCCAACTGTTGTTTTTAAATTTATGAAGTGCAAAGCCTTTATAGAGCTGAAGTCCTGACTTCTGAAAGTTAGAAAATGATTCATTGTCACCAGAGGGAATTTCATTATTAGAAAAAGGATACAATTAGAATAACCTTATACAACAAGGTGGATTTTAGCTTTGTTGTTTGGAAGCCATTTTATCCCTGATTTATAGAGCAATGCTGTACTACTGACAAGCTGCAAAAGTCAGAGAGGCTCCGAGGTTTTCTGAGTAGAAGCTAGAACAGAGAGTATGACAATACAAGGTACTACGTACAAAAAAATCACTATACACTACATACAGTAAAAGCGAGGGGGGGATTTACAGTATTTCTGTGATTGTAAATGCTGCCTGAAGCTAGCTATGAGATCAGAATGGCAAACCAGTGCATTTAAACTGTCCTCTGAGCTGATTGGTTCATTCCCTTTTAATAGAAAATATGTGAGGTTAATTTCGGCCTTTTTATGTTGTTATGTTGTTTAACAAGGTAAAGATTCATACCTTAGTTTAGTCTTAAAACTTTACAATATGGATTTTCTGAAAGGTTAACTAAAAGAAAATTAGAAGAATGTGTTCTCTTCAGATCTCCATTACGTGGGTCTGGGGGTGAAGCAGTTGTTGATCACTTCCGCCCCCTACTGGTCAGTTAGGGGGACTGAGGAGTCAATAGCCATATAAACCAGAGCTGTAAAAATATAGGTTGCTCAAAAACCACTGGAGATCCTTGTGCATACACTCATAAATATTAGGCTGATGGGTCCAGCAGATACAGACAGATACACACACAACCAAACACCAACTCATGATCCCCTCCCTTGACTTTGATAATTAATGGAGCAATTAGTTATAATGAATCACAGGCGGCTGAAAAACTGGGTGGTTACGTCTGAGATCTGTACACCTACACCCAACCACACAGGCAGGTCTTTAACAAACTCAAGTTAGGGCAGCTCAAACCACGAGACAGATCTGGATTAACACATGTCCACAACTAATGTGTAAATTAAAGGTATAAAGTGTAAAGAAATAAATAACGGTTGTGTAATATGCACCACGTGCCACAGTAGAACAAATCCACTGTGGCTTTACTGGCAGATATACTAGTAAAACGCCATTGCATTGCCTGGTTAAATAATCTGCACCTCATTTGGATTTCCTGTGTATAGTAAATATGAATGCTGTAGTTCACCACTTCTCTTCATAGACTTGCTGTATGTAATTCTTACTTAAGAACTCCTGCGATTCACACACAAACAAACAAATCATCATGTGCCAAGTTATACTTCAGTTAAGCAAACGTGAAACTGAACTGCCAAGTTGCTGCAGAGGAGGATCATTCTGTCCACAGCTCACTTGTGCAAAGTTGTGTAAATACAATGAGATCAACTCTCTGACTGCTGCAGCTCACATCTGTTTCAGCACCCTCAACAGCACCACCTCACTCAAGAGCATCTACTGCCAAAGAGTGATCACACCTGCCAATCAAAGCAGCCAGAATATAAGATGTGATAAAGTGAGCTTTATGAATGGAGACGAATGCATAGTAGAAATTACATTTAGTATAATCATAAGCATAATCATCACAATCTGTGCAACTACATGAACATGAACAACTGCCACAATGAGCCAAACCACGTATCACACAACACAGAGTAAAAGAAATAGGAGTCTTACCTTGAGATGAACTTGACCTGCTGATGATACTCTCAGTCTCAGGTTACTCAGAAACTCCCAGAAGCTCAGGATGTGAAGAAAAATGTTACTGTAATACTCCTGGTTCGTTGTCCTGTTGCCATGTTACTGTAGTTCCCTTTCAAAACCGCCACTTCCTCCATGGAGCTGCTGTCATGTTCCTCCTCTTTCTTCTTTTCGTCTAATGTTCTGTCAATCAGGAAACTCTTGATGACAGGGTCATGTTCATGTCCTGCATCCGGGTCCTGGTGTTTCTAAAAAGTCTGATCTCCTACTCCAGTGTTTTCAGGATAAAATGGGCTGATATCTTGCTCCTAATGTTTCCTGTCATGGTCCTCAATGACAGAAGCGCCATTACAGACACTCAGTGCTGAGCAGAAAGTTGTTTATCAGATGAAGGCTGGAAATGAAAATCATTAGAAGGCAGGTGAACTTCTCAGCAACAATTCAGCAACAATTCAAGCCACTGTCGGGCGAGTGGAAAGCAATAACATCACGACTTATGCCAGGAGAAATCAATGAAACTTTTAAAACTACTAAAAAAATATATAAATTCAAGATGGCGCAGAATCTCTTCCTCGCGCTGTAACTGGAGTCCTGCACAGCCGCACAATGCTCAGTGTTGCTATTGGTGGCCAGAAACGTTATTGCAATGTCGCAAATGCCCCCATATGTTTTTTTAGCTTCTGTAAATCACAGCTGGTTTATTTCATCTTTATGATAAAATTAAACATGTTCTTAAGGGTTTCTCCACTCTGTCAATTGAATTATCATCTGGATATGCAACATTCCTTCTATCTTATTACTGCTTTATAATAATTTATACAGAGATGTGGTGAATTTTCTAATCAAGATTAAAAATTCTTTGTGCATCCATTCAATGGATATCATGGCATCTTGTATTTGGATATATCGCTCTATATAAGTAACTTACACATGTGATGTTGGTGATCATCACAAAATGTAAGACTGTTCATAATATTGGTTGAATAGAACATTGACTGATCTGAATTCTTTCATCACTCAGGGCTCTTTTTGACTATGACAAGACTGCAGACTGTGGCTTCCTCAGTCAGGCACTGGGCTTCAAGTTTGGGGATGTGCTGCATGTGTTAGACTGTGGGGATGAGGAGTGGTGGCAGGCCCGTAAGGTCAGCCCCCAGAATGAAGCTGAGGAGGTCGGCTTCATCCCCAGCAAGCACAGGTCAGACACACTGTGAGTGAGCATGGGAGAGCTTATTGATCTTTCATTTCACTTCAACACTTAGTAAACAGCTCGATGAAACTTTCTACTATGTGTTTGAATGAAAATACATGTAGAGGAGTTATTAGATTAGACAACAAACTCAACGTTGACCACTTTAGCTAGATTGTTCTGTTGCCAAGATGTAATGTTTTTATTCTCCCTCCTGGTCTTTGCAGGGTGGAGAGAAAAGAGTGGTCTCGTGTTAACACCAAAGAGAGGGTGAGCTGTTCGCCAGAGCTGTTTGAATAAGGCTGCTTCTGTCAAATTGTTTCTCAGCATGTAAATCTCTGCTCTCATTTCTGTTGCAGGACCATGGTCGAGACAGCCTGAGCACTCAAGGTAATTACAGTGAAGCATAAACGTACTGCGTATTGACGCCGCAAGCTACCGTTTACACTTGTTACGGACTTAAGCTGATTACAGTTAACACTGCAGTAATGGGAATGACACAGCAACACGGGAAGACGATTTGCTGACACATGCACAAACAATATCTTATGTTTTCTTAGTTATGTAACTCATCATATATGTAAATAGCAACCAGACACAGGATCCTGATTTGTGGATCCCTGTCAAGATTAATATCTCAATTGAAGGTTTATGTTCGCAGCACCTCCTGCAAATGTGCTAACTACCAATAACTACAGCCACTGAAGTGTCCCGCCCCCTCCCCCCGCCCCCCCCTTTGGCACTGCTGTCATGTCCAAACGCCTCGTAGCCAACTTGTGGACATTACACAGACTGCCAAATACAAACACAAGCACTCCTTATTTAGAACATTTCCTTCTAGACTGTTGTCCACAGCACACCTCACTTCCATCAGAGCCACGCGCTCACTGATCTATAACGACATCTGATGTATCAGCTCCGACATTTGAAAATACATCATGTTCAGTACACACAAACACAGACAGAGGCAGAGCCATAAACCTAAATGTCATTTAGAATCATCAAAAGAAATTTGTCTGAATGCTTCTATGTTCTGTCACCAGGGAGAGATAAAACCTCACACAGTTATGAGACAGTCACCCAAGTGGAAGGTAAGGTCATAAAGGAAACACATTATTTCAGGCTTTTATATTAAGTTTCATTTTGGCTTTTATGTCCCTTTTCTGAATGCCCTTTTTCTTCTCGCTTTCTTTTCAAGTTCATTATGCGAGGCCCATCATCATTCTAGGCCCCGTGAAAGACAGGATAAATGATGACCTGTTGTCTGAGTTCCCTGATAAGTTTGGATCTTGTGTCCCACGTAAGTAATTGTGCTGCCAGTCAAAGAGACTGATCCATCCTCTGGTTTTTATTTGATGTCACTGCTGCCACCTGCAGCCATTTCAGGGTGACGTCTGCATAATGCATCCCTCCCAGAGAAGTCATTGATTAAAATAAAAGAGACAGAAGAGATTCAAAGTGGTGTGAATGTGTGTGTGTGTGTGTGTGTGTGTGCTGCTTCTATTGTTTTGTTCTTTGCCTGACAGACACCACGCGGCCCAAGAGGGAGTATGAGGTGGATGGGCGGGACTATCACTTTGTGTCATCACGGGAACAGATGGAGAAGGACATCCAGAGCCATCGGTTCATTGAGGCGGGCCAGTACAACAGTCACCTGTATGGCACCAGTGTCCAGAGTGTCCGTGAGGTGGCTGAGCAGGTGCGCAGCAACGTGTTGGACCAGGAAAAAAAAGAATTCAATGCAATGATGAAATTCTTTCAAATGTGTTTTTCCAGTCCTTTTTAGTGCCTGGCTGTTAATTACTGACTAATTGTTTGTGCTATAATTTTAAGATCAGCCAGAAGAATGTTATTCAAACATGATTCATTTCTAAGTGTTTAAAAAGGCATTTTTGTTCAAATGTTTTACAAAAGCAATATTTCATTAGAGAAAAGTCTAAGTAATGAGACTCATTCTCTCATGGCTTGTTACCTAATTAACTTACTGAAAGTGGTTACTAAAATAAGAGGTTGTGTTTATTAATTCGTATAATTTCTTCCCCTGCCTGTGTGCACAAGCAGCAGGGGAAGCACTGCATCCTGGATGTATCGGCCAATGCTGTTCGCAGACTACAAGCAGCTCAGCTCCATCCCATCGCCATCTTTGTGCGGCCCAAGTCACTGGAGAACGTCCTGTATGTACTGCAGCACTTCATAAACATGTTGGGTTAATGCTGCACTTCATGAAAGTGTGTGTTAGTGGTTAGTTAGTGTGTGTTAATGAAGACTTTGTCCATGACGTTAACAGAGAGATCAATACTCGCCTGACAGAGGAGCAGGCCAGGAAAGGAATGGACCGAGCCCTCAAACTAGAACAAGACTTCCTAGAGTGTTTCTCAGGTAAGAGCCAAGAGTTTGTGTCTATATGACATGAACAAGCATAAATGGAGTGTATACAATGTTACACATAGCGGGAAGTATCAAACTAGTACCCTGTATTCTCTACACATACTTACTCGTGGATTTGGTTTTGTGTTATTGCAGCACCAGATGGTAAACGTGAACCAATACAAATGTGTTTGCACTTCACTGTACGCTTCCTCATAATCTATTTAATGTGGAGTGGTGACCATAAAAGTCCTCCACGATCACAAAGACTTGGAAACAACAGATTGTCCATATTTTCGGTTGGTTGCTGGTGCTCATGTGCACACTTCAGAGGGTGATAAGATGCCCATTTAAATTTATCTTTACTTTATTGGCTAATGCCAACAAACGGCAGTGACAAAACAGACCCACTCCCCCACAAAGCTGAACTTCACTCTGTGTTCCTGGCAGAGCTGAATGAGCTAGATGAGAAAACAAATGCCTTCTGGAAGATTTTGGGGCATTTTAATATTTAAGAGACACATTTGGGGCAAATCACAGCAGCCAACAGAATATGTATGTTAGCTTTTCTCATAAATCCGGCGCTGTCTGCAATCTATAACAAATGGAGAAGAGCTGTCCTCTGTGACTTCTTTATCAACCACTGAAGGAATTGTGTGTGGGCTAATAAATATGTGGGAAACTTGGCAGAAATACATACAATAAAACATTGTGATTTTGTACAATATTAACAATGCTCATAGATCATAAAATTGTATTCATAATAAATGATTCCTCACAATAATAAACATCCTTTTGTCTGTCTCTCTCGTTCCACCCCCCTCAATGATTTTCCACTTCTCTTTCCTCTTTGCTTGCCACTGTCTGTGCCATTTTTTCCCCCCCTCCACTCCCTCTTTGTTTTCTCTCATGCATCCTGCTGCAGCTGTCGTGGAAGGGGACAGCTTTGAAGAGGTCTATCACAAAGTAAAGACAGTGATCGAGGAGCAATCAGGGCCTTACATCTGGATCCCCACTCGGGAGAGGCTGTGATGCTGCACCCGCCAGACCGCCCCTTCCTCACAGCCACCAAATCGTCGCCACCCTTCACCCTCACAGCCAAGCCAGCCTCGCCTGCCTGTCTGTCCTCCAGCAAAGTCAGTGCTTAGGCAATCACTGAGAATGACACAGAGAGACAAATGCATACTAAGACAAACACAGAGACAGAGACAAACACAGGAAGTGACACAGCGAGGCAAAGAACGATACCAAAAAAAAAGACTCTGAGACAGATGTGAACACAGCAGTGTGTAATTAGACCGAAAGAGATGGAGAGAAAAGACTTAATCAGTATTCCACTTTAATGAGGCTGAATATAGAGGCCCCGTTCACACTGAGCATTAAAATGCATCTTAGTCATAAGTGGACAGCTCTAAATACAGCTGGGACTGCATCCATAACTGGGGACGCAAATGTCCTGAACACAGTTGACTTAGCTCTGCCAAACAACTTAGTGTGTGGTGCGTGTTTTTAATGTTTAGATGCAGTTGCAGTTTCCCATCACATTAAAACTAACGGGAAGCAAATCACAAGTGATTACTTTTCAGATGCATTTTGATGCCAGGTGTGAACTGCAGTCCATGTCATCTGGATCTCAACACAGTCTGGATACACCTGGACATGAGACATTAGATCTGAGCAGGGCTTGAAAGAGAGCAGAGGGTGACCCAGCAGGGACGGACCCTGAGGTAGTACTAAGACCACCTCACCCTCCCCCACCTCCTCTCAAGTCTCACTCCTCCATTGAGCACCTCCACGCGCCTATATCTGAGACAGAGGTGCCCAAAAGAGACACTGGCCCCTCTTTTTATATCACCTTCCTGGCTTTTCTCTTCTCCTCCTCCTGTCAGCTCTGCCTTGTTTCAGGACAGGAAAGGGGGAAGACTGAGAACAGGGCGCCCAGATCTAGCTGAGTCCCTCTTGATGAGGAGTCTTTTCTCGGCAAGGAGTCCTTTTTTCTTGTGAATCTTCTCTTGGTTCTGGGTGTGAACTCAGAATAACACCACAGTGACCAAGACAGACATTTGCCCCACCCCATGTTGAATATTGCGAGGCATTACTTAAAGGTAGTACAAATAATTATAATGATAAAAACTCATATGCTGAATTTGTGCATGCATCCTCAAAGACAATGGAGACAAAAACAATGGAAAAATCTGACTAAAAAAAGGAAAAAAGAATAGCGGGGAAGTAGGGTGTGTTCTCCTTCTTCACCTCCTTACTGTGGAGGAGTTTTTCTTACCATGTCTCGTGAAGGAAGACAAAAAGAGAGACATGGTCATGAGACATGATCATATGGAGAGGCCAGTCCTGAGCGCGGTAGATGCTCTGACATAAAGTTTAGCCTCTGCTCTCTTACGCACACACACTCACGCACCCACACACAAACACACCCACACACACTCTCACACCCATCCACCGGCACGCACACACTTAGAGTTGTAACCTCAGCTGTAACCTAGCACACTCCTCTGCAGGGGGGACTGGCTGTTCTGACCTGCTAGTCAGAATCCAGGATGAATGTTATCTCTCTAGGCACAAACAGCTTCATCGCACCATGGCCAACTCACCTGTCACTCTTCCAAAAGAATCCCTCAGCCGCAGACGTACACACTGTTTCCAGTGGCCGCAGAAAAAGCCATGGCGTGTGTGTCTGTGTGTGTTTGTGTGTGTGTGTGTGTGTGTGTGCGCGTGGGTCTGTGTGTGCGCGTGGGTCTGTGTGTGTGTGTGTGTGTGCATATGTGCACATTTATGTGTGGAAACTCCTCTGTGTGGGAGGAATAGGTCTTCTTTATTCTCTCTCTTCCACTTTTTCTCTGCTTCTTTCTCCCTCTTGTGTCCACACAAATTAAAGCTAAGTCATGTTTAACAAATAAATGGCCTATATATATAAATATACATATAAATATGAATATAAATATATATATATATCTTTTTTATGACAATTTCTAAAGGGGCTAAGTCTGTAAAAATCAACATCTCCAAACAATATTCCATTGATTTCTTTGGGTAATATTGCAGTTTGGTTGTTGAATTTACTCACGCTCCCATTTTATTGTTGTAAAACGCAGCAAAAAGCTACACAGAAATAGCTGAACCGTTCAAGTCGATGTAACGCAGACCTCACACTAGAGCTTTGAACTGACATGTCTGACATGTTCTCGTGTGCGTCGAAAACAGATTGAAACACATGTACAATGCAGCCATGTGTGTCTGTGTGACTGTGTGCGTGTGCCTATGTGTGTTTGCTGCTTGTGTGTGTGTGTGTGTGTGTGTGTGTGTGTGTGTGCGAGTGATGAGAAAGCGTGTGTTGATGTATGACATATAAATGATACTATATTGAAATATCTATCCTTTATAACATCCACTGGTGGTTATAATGTATAATATGGGTGGTGAGAGTATGTGTGTGTGCCAGAGCGAGAGAGTGAGACACGCACATGAAGATGTAGTGCAATACTGCTATGATGTTATGCAATGAAGATGGTTTTATGTGTGTCTAAGATGAAAACAGTATTTATAAAGTTTGCACTCATGGCATTATATGCTACAGGTATCAGCAGGAAAAGGACCGTGAGCTAAAGCAAAGGGACTCCAAGGTTTTATGAGCATGTGTTTGTATTTACTTATAATTTGTTCTGAATTATAAGAGTGAAGGTGGAAGTATTGATGGAAGTGACCATTCATATTTATTGTTTGTTTATTTTTGCTCACTTGCTTCTCTCAGCTCAAGGTGGAACAGCTGAAGCTTGTGAGTGACAAGTATCAGTTTTCGTTTATGATTTATTATTTATTTAGAACTGTCACCAGTTCCATCTCAAGTCTGTATATTTCTGTTTTGGGTTTTTTTTTTCCACATTGAGAGAGCTTTTGGGACTCGGCCAGAAATGCTGTAAATATAATAGAGATGTTGGAGCGTTGTGTGGCTTTAGATTTAGCCGTGCACACTGCTGAAGTGATGCGAGTACAGAATCCAGCAGAGCCACAGCCCAGTTTACCTGCTCAAACACAGAAACAACATCTGCACACTCCGGGTGGGCAAAGCACACACACACACACACACGCACACACACACACACACTCAGACACACAAAGATATCAGCACATCCACACATCCATTTACATTTACACATTGAGAGAATCACAGACAACACGTGACAACACATCCATGAATGGAATAATATGTTTTCAATTTCTTTATTTGAGGGTTCAATGTATTTCTTAATATCTCTCTCAGCCATCCGTATCATAGTGTGATATTCCTTATAAAATATATGAATTTTTACAGAAAAGACTGATTACAAAGTTACAACAAAGTCAACTGATGCAGAAAAATATATTTAACAATGACAATATCAAGCAAAATAAAATGTTCCAGTTCAGTGAAGCGCTTGTTGTAAATTAGCTATAAAATAATAAAATGAATTTAAAAATGCTTTCTGAAAATGGACTCAGCAGCCTTGTTTGTTGTTATGTTTTTGTTTATTGTCTGTGCTGATTGACTTGTGACTTGAGGAGTTCCACAGGTAAACACTGCAAGAAAACTCCAATACGGCCAAGAGGGGGCGCTCATTCTCCATTTTCAGCTGCTTATACAAGCTCCTCTGAGCTGCATTTGCACATACTTGCCGTGGCTCTTATTGGCTCCCCCGCCTCCCCCTCTCTCATCAGGGGAACCATTTTCTCTTTAGAAAAGCACATACTGAGGACCCTTTTATTTGACTGCATGTAATACTATAGTGTGTGTGTGAACATGCAGACACTCACGCTGTGGATGTGGCTGCCGAGATGTTGTAACCCTGTGGGTGCCTCCGGTTTGTCTCCAGTTTAATTCTCACACACTTATGTCTGACCATGTTTTCTGATGCTGGATGGTCATGGTTTTCTCAAATCATTATTATGTGTTAACAAAGGGTCCTAAACATTAAAGTGTGAGTCAGCTTCTCAATTAACTTATAAAGTCATAGAGTTACTTTGTGCTCCTTTAACACTAGAAAGGCCATTGGGAAAAATCCAAAGAGCTGTCAAAGTCCATTCAACCTCACTGACCTGTCAGTGGCTCAGTCTTTATCATGCTTTGCAGCCAAATGAACCTTTTTTTAAAATGCTTGTGTAAATCCCAAATATTCCTCAGATACCAAATATTTCAGGCTTAATTTTGGAGGAGGGATGCAAGAACTATCTGGTGCAGACATAAAATAACATGGAGCCTTGGGTTTGAATATTTCACTCTATGTACACGTCACATGGCTTCAGTGAGGAGCCCAAACAAGCTCAGACAGTGTGGAATAAGATTATTTTCCTACCCATGCATAAACCTGCTTATGGGTAAAATAGGAAACATGTATATCAAGGGCTTTAAATGACTGAGGTCAAATACATATCTGTTTATCATATTCTCAACCACTTGTCCAGGGTGGAGGGAGACTTAGGTATTTATTCCCGAAACATCAATCACCTGGTTGACCACAGCCTTGCCTCTGCTGCATGATACCAACTGAAAGCCAGATAAAGGATTTGACAGAGAGGTGGGAACATCCATCAAAGGTCATAAACAGGATTTAAACCTGCAAACTGGTATGTATCCAAGGCCTTACAGCCGTCGGGTTTCTCCCATCCACATGTTCCTGTTATCCTCCTATCAGCCATTAACAGGTGCCTGCTCCATACAGGGCATGTAATGCATCTACCCACAAGCCGGTGGAAGAATGCACAGTGGGATCCTAAAGCAAGACAGATGCCTGACAGACGGATTATTGAAAAATTTGCCAAAGTAACCTGGGCACTTCAAAATTAGAACTTGAAATTTCCTAATTAAGTAGCTGACTCACTGGATAAACTCTCTCTTTAATCATTAAAGTGATTCATGTTTTGGAAATCTGGAAATGAATGTCACAGATGTACCCACAAGCATCCAGCTTTACTGCAAGGGCGGACAGTCATTTTAAAGGAGGAGTAAGACATGAACGCTTCCAAATGGAATAATTAAATCAAGTCAGTGATTAGAACCGAATTTCACTCCAAACACGATGAAATGAGGAAGCTGGCAGAGTGAGAATTAGCAGGATAATTGTCCAACTGTTCGATCTCACAAGTCTTAGTGGGATCAAGGCTATAGTCATTAGGCATTGCAGGTTGCTGCGATTACTGTATCACCGGTAATTATTGGCAGCCTGTTTCACAATAAGCCAATAATGGAGCAATACCGCCTTACGCCTGCTGCTGGGGTCCAGAGCTGCAGTGGCAGGGTTGGATTTGGATGAAAGAGCAGCTGACATGTGTGTCTTGTGAGTGCTGGGAAGAGGACTCAACTGAGAATTATCTCAGAGCATTTAAAGCAACCTCAGAAGAGCTCCTGTGCCGCCTCTGCATGGGAAACCAGTGAAGCGTTTTAGGACAACACAAGCTTTCGCACAACTCCAGCCAACATAATCAGAAGGCATGCCAGCTGAGGTGTTTCAAGCATCAGTGGTGCCTGAGCCTTAACTTTGAGGTCATGACTTGCTGAGAAAATATGCACATATGAGTGATGGCACACATGAAAGCTTTCAGCAAATAAGCTTTAATTAATTAATTTTACGAAATGTCTGCGTACCTTTCTGTGGCATGAGCTATCAGATGGGTGTGGCTGCATTGTTCTGCACAGATTTCATTCTTTGGTCAAGGTAATCCTCTCAGATCCAGGATGATTATAGAGCAGACATGTTTCTATCAAAAAGTTTAGTCAGACTTCGGCAAGACGCCATCAGAAGGACTTTGGTTACACGCAGGATGTCGGCATCGTTTGTTACCTTCATTACAACATGGCAGCTTCAGCCTGCAGTAGGGGATCAAACACAGATCATCTCCATGTTCAGACTCTATTATTCATTGGGGCCTGCTGAGTTCTTCTACTCACTGATTCTGCGTCCCATCTTTTCCCTCCTCCACCCGTGAGGTCCCAGCTGCACCCGTCAACATCAAACTGTGTGTAGGACAACTTGAGTTCAAGTCATGTTTATATCTTCTGCTGTGCTACTAAATGTGGGTGATGTCAGTTTGGCTGCTTCCCTGCTCTTTATCCATGTATCAGACTGACTGCTTAAAGATCAGGTGATTCATCCTCACATTGGTGTGTGGCAGGGTGTGGTGCATTGAGATGCTGCCTGATGCTGTTTGAACAGAGCTGACTCTAAGACTGATGCTCATTTGAACAAGTGATCCACTGATATAAGTGTTTTCAGACCAAGGCAAGCACTTACATTTGGATACCCACCGATACAAAGAACCAATATGACACACACATACAGTCATGCTTTCATCACTTTAGAAGACATTACTTTGACTTACATTCATGACCTATCCTAACCCCAACCTAAACCAAACCTTACCCTAACCTTAAATCAACTCTCTGCCCTTAATGGAATGGTTTTGGCTGCGGGGACTTGTGTTTTGTCCCCTAAAGGAAGGAGAGTCCCCACACTATGACTGTGTAAACACATTTATGTGGCCACAACATGAGTAATACACATCCACACACTGACAGACACAGACCCACACTGACAGGCAGACAGACAGACTTTACGGATCGGATGCAGTTGGATTGCAGCAGAGTGTCAGCGAAGTGTCTCTTGATGGCCGCAGCTAAGGCTCCTTTATTGTTTTGATGCCATGGTCCTCGTCTGTTTCTGTGGTCCAAAGTCTCTGCAGCACGGTCACAGCGGGAATCACATCTGAGGCTAAAACATCAGAGGAGTTCAATTTTCGGGTTAACACCTCAAACAGAACCAGAAGAGACGAGGCCAGTGGTCAGCGCCGAGATCGTTGGGGAGCTCTTCTTTGAACCCAAATATTTCCACAACCTGCTCCTGCACGATGAAAGGAGTAAACATAGTTTACAGTCTGCACTAGTTTTGTCATCATTACTTTTCCTAAAATATTTCTAAGTGTTGACACTGCTCCTCCTCTGCCTACCAGCTCAAATGATGAGAGGTTAACATGACGGTGTTGGACAGTGGTATTGGCTGAGGCTGTACCGAAGGAGTTTAAAGATAGCATGTATATGATGCATGTATAATGTATATTGCCCTTCTCTGACACTTATTAAGACTTATTATTATAAAGTGGCAAAAAACACTGTAGCAACAGAAGATATTCCTGTACTGAAATTATGTGAGAAGGAATTTTAAAAAAAGATAGTGAGAAGTGTTTTGGCATATTTACTTCAGTTGAAAAGAAAAAAAAACCCTCTATGCCCAATCTGCTAATTAAAACACGGCATGTTAGCTTCAAAGGAATGTTACCTTCTGCGGTTAATATTTACCAACCTTGAAATTAATCGAAAATGACAAATGACAAAGATATGGGTTTTTCACAGTGAGGTTTTACCAACCGAGAGAATGACAGCGATTTTAAAATACAGCCTTCAGGTGTCACTTCATAAGCTTCCTCTGCAATGGCAGAGCTTAACCCAGGAAGGCTTAGAATGTCACCTGGGCCAAATGCACACTTTCACTTTGTAGCAGCAAAGATGACATATGATCCCAAAATTAATATGATGGCATATAAGAAAATGCCAGCGTTAGAAATTCAAAATGCTTTGGCTAATGCACCCATGTGTCTACTGAAATGATAAACAAAATACCAAATACACATTTAAGGGAGAGTGAACTGCACTGTACCAGATAGGTGCTGCTGGAAAAGAAGAGATAATGCAAATAAGCAGACTCTGGAGGATATTTGGAGACAGTGTTTGTGTCCCGTCTCTGTGTAAAAGTGACAGAACAGAAGCAGAAGGAAGCTCCTGCAGTTGTTTCACAAGACACTTGGCAAAGAGAACGTTAACTTGCATTTTCCCAGTTAGTCCTGTTGTGCAAGTAGTATACTGTCAAATGGTTTTTAGCTGTTTGACTCATTGCATGAGACTTGTGCCACTGTGCTATTCAAATTTGTTGTGGGTCCCAACCTAAAAGGATGAAAAAAATGAGTTCACTTCTCACTATGTTGCCATGGAAAAATCCAAATGCAGCCAGGGACAGTTACAGCACAGGTAGACGGGTGGTGGGCCATTAACAGCAAGGTATTTGATGGTTCATCCCTGGTTGATCCTGTTCGTGTCAAAATAAGCAAAACACTGAATCCAAAAACTGCTTACAAATGCTTGAGGAAACAAGACTAAGAGTGCACAGCTATGTTAGTGGTTCTGTGAGGCTGTACATAAGCACAGCTGTGTCAGCAGGATTGATCATGCAGGAGCCATGTCTGTATAAAATCTGGTGTCAGTCTCTCAAATAGATAATGAAATATTTCACCTCGTAAGTAAAAACTTTGGCCTGCTAATGGTACAAGTTAAAAAAGTCAAGAGATCACCAAAGTCATTGGGATTCATTCTCTGGGGATCATGAATGTCTGCTAAAATTTCCATGGCAATGCACTGAACAGCTGTCGAGACATTTCACTAAAAAACAGACATTTTAATCTCATTTTGGGGCAAAAGTAAAAATCAATCTGGTTCATCCTCAGGGGCCATTGAATATCTGTACAAAACATGCCATCCACTCTGGCTAAAAGTCTCTTTGGTCTGAAAAATAATGTAATGTGATCAACTATGGTCACATGTTTACATTACAGCAGCTACAGCATTGTGGTTCTGGTCACAGTCAAAATCCATGAGGTTTGAAGTATTTGCTCCAAAGCAACTCCTTCCACTTAATTTCTTTCTTTTATGTCTTCTTTCTCTAATGGGAGAGACTGTCCCAAACCAGCCAAACCAAGCTCTTCTCACAGGCTTTCAACAATGTGTGACAACCAGTAAAAGTAGGACGACATTGAGGTGTCTGATAACACACCCTCCACAAAATAAAGCATAATGTGCACAAACAGCTGACAAATAGCTATGTTTTCTCCCATCGGTAGGTCACTCTCATCCCAGATCTCTTCTGTCTTACACTCAAGAGGTTCTTCAAATTATAGACTTAGCGTGAAGGAAGAAGAATAGAACCTCCCAAGGACATTTCTCAGTCTCGTTTGTTCCACGATTGTTTCCTGTGGAGGCTCCCACTGCAGCTTGCCAGCGCTGGAAGGGAGAACCTGATTAAAGCTTATGAAGAAGAATTTCATGCATCGCATACAGTAAATGTGACAGCTTTGGTGAGCTGAATACCCTTAAGCATCGCCCTCATGCATGCTGTTTTGAGTTTCTATCCACTTATATAACACACTAACATATGAACAAAGGAACAGAAAAGAAAAGACAGTTGCTGCAGAAGTAAGCAACAGGCGCAGGATGAATTGTAGAACTTTCTTACAGACTTGACTTTCTCTCTTGTGCTATATAGATCTCATTATAGTCATATAGATGTTTGTACATTTTCGGATTGCTTCCTCTGTAATTTTGGGAGGATCAGCATTGCACCACCTGTGAGAGAACAAGGAACACTGGCTTCGCCTTGCCAAAATCAAATACTGGTCTGTCCTTGTTAGTGAGCATGAATTGCTAATTTCTTATTTACATTTAGTCATTTAGACTTAAAATTTGCATTTTCTCTTATTTATGCCGCTGTCTCTCCCAGATCTTCTTCAAAAAGTGATTCCATTCAGCTCCCCATGAGGAAAACAGCCATTAATTAAATAAGGAAGTAGGCTGTGCTGCAACGCTGATGTAATGAATCGGTAATGTTGTGGTTCTCATTAAAAGGTACAGTGTTCAGATGGTTGGTTGCAGGAAAATATGCACATTTCACAGAGAGCTGTCATAAAACATACACGTTTAAAAACGGCCAGTGAGGTGGCACAAATGCACGATAGCTAATTTCTAATGCTAGCCATGCTATTTATGCTAAATTTATTTTAGTCATCAGACTGCACGGAAACACATAGTCTTACCAGCCAAAGGCAATAAAGCAGCAGAGTTGCATCATAATCAGGTGATGCACTCAGTTGGTCTATCTGCATTTTGCAGACTTCAGCTTCTTTTACCTCATCTGGAGACCACACACATAAAGGTATGTGTTCAAATCCCCAGTGGCAGAAGTTATCAGCCAGGCTGAGGTGTCCTTGAAGGCCTGTATCCTTTAGTGGGGCTGCTCTGTGGCTCTGTGCTGCCATAAATGAAGAGTCAGTACATTCTTTATCAAACATGTTTCAAGAAGGATATAATTGATTTTGGTCAGCATAAGAAATCAGACTGTTTCCCAAGCAGTTACTTGGGTCAGGCCAGGTTTGAACCAGCATCTGTACACTGAACCCAACTCTGAGGCTGCTGGGATCTACCTGCAGGTTTCATCTGAGGACAGTTTACTGGAACAGCATGCCAGTACTTGTGGATAGGATGGACTTAATTGTTGTTTTGAAGTCAAGAAAGAGTCTAAAGACCACCGGAAGTAGTGCGAATTTGTTGTCAAAATAAAGCATTTCAGCCTGAAAGCAGCTTCTTTAATCCTTAATTTAGCATATTCACTAAGTCTGTGATGTAAATGGTGATTCCCCCCCCGCCCCCGCCCCCCATACAGTAGATGCTCATGCTGTATGAAGTATTGTAGTTTTATTAACTTACTTCCTTAACTATAGTATGACATAACATATTTACCAGGCCTACAGACATAGTGTGCAAGCGTACAAAATCAAAAGGGTCACTTTGAGAGAACAAAACAGTTTCTTTGATCATTAACTTAGAAACTTTACTACTATCTGATATAAATGGTATTTGCAGCATGGATGGCCTTTTTGAGTTTCCTCTATTTATGAGATGCTCAAATTGTACAGAATTTTGTATTCTATTAAATTATGCTGCTGTAACACTAATTTCCCTGCATGGGATCAATCTTTCCATCAGTGTTGGCACATTGTGTATATCAGGCCTGTAGACATAGTGTGTGTATAACATACAAAATTGAAAGAGTCGCTTCGAGAGAACGAAACAGTTTCTTTAATCCTTAATTTAGGAAATTTAATACTCAGAAGTAAATTGCATTTACGCCATGAGTTTGATTTTCCCTTGAATTTTTGCCCATATATATTAGATGTTCGCATAGTATAGAGTATTGCAGTGTTTTCACTTTCCCTGCTTGGAATCAGTCTTGTATTTGCAAATTCACTGCATTTTTGTGCAGTGTCTACAAAATCAAAAGGGTCACTTTGAGAGAGCAAAGCATTTTCTTTAATCCTTAACTTATGGCATTTATTAAACTTTGATGTAAATGGTACCGACAGCATCGATTTTATGTTTCCTCTATATAGTAGATGCTCACACAGTATAGAGTATTGTATTTTTTGAATTTCTCTGCTTGGGATCAATCTTACATTTGTAAATTCAAATAATGGAAATCAGACCTACAAAATCAGAAGGTCGGTTTGAGAAAACAGAACAATTTTTTTATTTCCTAATTTTAGGACATTTACTGCTCTCTGGTGTGATGGATGGAATATATTTTTGTATAATGTAAAAGGACACAGTATGAGTGACAGCCGACAAAATCAGAAAGATCAAAGATTGTCGGTGTGTGTTTTAATTTGAAGGTGCCATCCGGATGTTGTTGATCTCACGCTGATTTTACTGTGGTTGGCGATCATGGCTGTGGGCGGAGCTTGCTACTGCCATTCGACTCCGGGTTTGATGCGGGGATGAAGTCTTCGGTGACCAGCTCGCTGTAGTCAGAGCTAGCAGCTACTTTCGAGCCCAACTTTTAACCCGAGCCGTGCGAGCGGTGTGCGGACTCATCCGGACTCACCCCTCCGTTAATCTCATCTCATTCCTCCTGTTCATCCAGGCCAGACTTGACGTGTCGTCCAACATCTTCACCACCTTTTGTGGATTTTTTTTCTCTCTCCCTCTGCAGCCAAATCATCTGGAGCCTTAAGGAGGACAAACAGCAAGAGAACAAACCCAGACTTTGGCGGATTGTTTTCCGGAGCATGAGGAGAAGATGTGGGCATGAAGGGGCTGATGATGAGGATCGGCTCCGGCTGTGACACGCACGCATCGAGGCGCCCTGGTTGCGAATTGAAGCTGCTCGGTCATCGAGCTGAGGGGCAGAATTTGGGAGAAGTGCTGAGGAGCACAAAGAGCTTTTTAAAGACCAGGATCCAACAAGTTTCAGGCATGCGGCTCCTGTGCTGACAGAGGAGCTGCAGCACTGGGCTTTGTCTCTCACTCTCTCACCACACAACACAAACTTGGACCATTGAGAGAAGTTGCACTTGTTTTTTTAAGCAGCAGGTAAACTCGCATTCACACTTGACTGAAAACTGCGTGGAGCCAAAGTGTGTGTGTGTGTTTTGCTCTGCTGCAGTCTGTTGACCACAGTGTGAGTCTCCCTCAACTGAAGTCCACTTTAAATGCTGACTGCTCTGCGGTCAGTGAGTGCACAGCCCTGCAGCCAGTGCCCCTTGGTTTTTAATCCGAGGAAGAGCATCATTTGTGATCATCTAGCAGCAACACTATGGACACTATGATATGCTGGAGCATTGCCCTGCTGGTGTGCATCTTCCTCCAGGACTGGGTTCCTCTGGCTTCTGCAGAGGAAGGTGAGTTTTTCCTTCAAAATGCTGCTCAGACTTTTTTTTTTTAATTTCAGTGGTTGCATGGTTGAGTGAGATGTCCAATTAGTATCACGTCCTGCTCCATAGCGAAAGGAAGTGCAGTGAAACCACAAGGTGTTTTGAAGTATGAACAGATCACAAGAATTAAATGTCAGTGGAGGATTCATAGAAATGTGGCAGGATATGACTGCAGCCTCATTATTGGGAAGTACTGTGTGCTACAGGCACAGCATTAATCTCACCATGGGAGTGAGCATGTTTTTCTTCTTGTTGCACTGTTCTATTCATCTTATTTTGAAAGGGTTCCTTCCATAGTGTTTCCAAAGAAATAACAGACATGTTGGTTTCGCCCTCCTGGTATCTTCAGGAAGGCCATTTCTTGACCTAGTCCCTGTTAGATTTCACTTTCAAGTCATGAAAAGGTTCCCAGGCTGCACCCCAGGGAGCCATAAACCAGCTCACCCTGAAATCAATAAAACATTTGGTGCATTGAGGCTAATACAGGCCTGATGTGGTTTCTGTCTGTCTAAATGAGGCGTTTTAGATGTTATGATTAGCCTTGAAGAAAAACATCTTTGTATCAAATATGTAATCTGGATCATCATTTCTATTAGTTCCTGGCAGCAGGCTTGACATTAACAGGCAAATTATCCTGGATCAGCTTTGTGAACCCTGGAGGGACAAACAAGACAGGCTGGCAATTAGCTGTGTCAATGTTAAAGGAAATGATGGTTTCAGATTGTCTGGTTTCACGGGCGAGTATAGCTCGGCATCATCAGCATAACAACAGGGCCAGTGTCTGGGTAATTTGCTTAATGCAGGGGTGGAAGACTTGAGCCACATTGACAAATCCGAATCAACTAGGCAGCTGAGTGTTTATTTACGTTTGATCTCCTGCCATGTCTCTGTCTTTTTGAGACATTAATGGAGAAGTTTCAGAGTCGAGGACTGAACTGGAAAAGTGGTTTGAGTTTGTTAAGAATGCAGCTGAGACAACTTTCTGCACAACCTTTGATAGAAAACGGTCTTTGGAAATAATAGGCCCGTGTTTTACTGAGGATCAAAGGATCACAACTGGGTTTCTGTAAGAGCTGTTGAACTGCAGGGTTTATAAAAGTACCTTACTGCTGTGTTGGCTGCATGCTGGTGCGTTCCTGTGAAGACCGCTCTTTATTCTCCATCATGCTTTTTCTGCTTGATACCATTTTACACACAGCTGCTTATGGTGATGATGCCTCACTGTGGTATAACAAGCATAACTATTTTCAAATGTTGTTTTCCTTCACTAGCAGAGAACAAACAGTATGAAAATATTGTATCATGATTGTAGTGACCACATTATTATGGCTATCAGTATTGAAGTACTGGAGTGCTGATACACAGGGAAATCATTTCAAGTTTTATATTAAATGAAATTAACAGCAATGTTTGCGTTATTATTGTTATTATCATCTCTCACACAAATCCATAGTCTGTGTTGACTATATGACAGATGTACGAACTCCACTGAGCCCAGCAACTGGCATAAAACCTTGTCTTGAGTCTGTAGTGTCTATTGTAAGTAGTGGGTGAATAGTGATAGAATGAGTCCACACACACACACACACACACACACACACACACACACACACACACACACACACACAACCTATACAGCTAGGTAACACTGAAAGCAAATCACTGACAAGCCATTAGCAAGTCAGACACACAAACCATGACATTACAAAGTCCCCACATCATGCACTGAGCTAAAATTGAACCTGCCTTGCATTGACTTAAAGTAATTGGTTGGTGGTCTTGAAGATGGCTCATGTGATTCGATGTGGTGCCCCCTCTTGTGCTGATTTTCTCTCTGCGTGTTCTGCAGACAGGGTGGCCATCTTCGATCAAGTTTCCATCAGCACCCTTAAAAAACAAACAAAATATGAACACACTTCAAACTCTTGGAAGCCTGAAAAATCTCCAGAGTGCTGTTGCTGCCTTCTGCCATGTCTTCATTGAGACCAAACAAATCCATGTTTCATGCTGCTCCTACGATAATACTAACTGTCTGAAGTATGTGGTTTATCATTAAACTGGGAACTATTTCATCCATGTTCACAAGAATGGACACATACAGAACATATATGACATTCATTAATGCGAAAGACATTGACACAACAGTCATTTCTCTGGCTAATTCCCAGCAATTTGTAAGTAAGAAAATAAATTTTTCATGAAAACAATGAGAGCTTTAACAATGAAACCTTTCCCCAAGTATGTTCCCTCCAATCAGTAGTTGCTGTAAACAGGAACACCATGAACATGCATGACCACACATATTCTGTGGCAGGAACATGAATCTGTCAGCTGCGCCTGGTTTCAGGCTGGACACCATATCCGCTGCTACTAAATGCCCTTTCTTGGTCCTGTGGACTTACAATATGGCTTCTGCTGTAGACTGTGCAAACACATGGATGTTATACAGTGGGAGATCACCCGTGTTTTTTTTTAGACGGGTGTCATGAAGCCTGGATTTTCTGCTCTTGCTACACACCCACCAAAAGAGGATGTTAGATTACCACAGCTACTGAGAGGCTGAATTCTTGTGCGTAAATCCTTGTTGACTTTGTGTTTCTAAGACTGACGTTTGGGGTTTTCCCAGACACTTAACATTTGGTCAGAGTTTTCTGGCAACCGGGGTTCATCAGGCCATTAGAGGAGCTGTACCTTCTCCTCCAGCTCGGGCTGGAGGTTGTGCAGCTGGGATCCGACCTTTGACTCAACTCTGAGTTTTTCTTCGGCCTTTCTCTCTGGGACGTCAGAGACGCTTAACCTCAGATCTGTGTGTGGGAAGCGAGGCCCACCAGGTTTCTTAGTGGCGCAGTCATTGTGTCCCTTTTAAGAAAACAAGTCTCAGTCGACTTGGCTGTGTTTTGGCCGCGCTGATGTTCAAACAGGTGCAGCGCAGGCCCCGTTGCGGAGGACGGGCATGTAGTCGGGAGCTGGGGGGGTCGAAGCGCCTTGTCGGCTGACTCCAGAACATCTGTGTCTTGCCAAGTGTGAACAAGATGTCTGGTTTCCGTGTCTTGGGTAATGGCCCGCTCCTCTGCCAGCACTCTCTGGATCATCCTCCCCCTTGTTCTCCACCTAGTAGGGAATTCTGTAATGAACTGATGGGAGGGTAGATGAAGCTCACAGCTGCCAAATCTCTCCTCCTTTACCAACTAAAGGATAAATGACTCACACACACCACTTGCTCGTTCAGCGCATGGATCTCTCTTCCTTCTGTCTCCGGGAAGATTAAAACACGGACCTCTTGATCAGATAATTACTTTGGCTGGAAATTAATAGCAAGCTTTGGGTGGAAATTAGTAGTGAGGATGCACACACGTTGCCACACACACACAGAGTAAAAACTAACACTCTTTCTCTGCCTGGCCTTGCATATAAAAATGTATCATGTACAGAAGAGTATGGCCAAGGCTGTAAACTGAAAAGGCTGGAGCTTTTTATCCAGTATTAATAATTCTCACTAGTGTAGCCCTGCTACGATTTTAAAACATATTTAACTTTACAGATGTAAGCTATAAATGTTCCTCATCCTCCCACACACAGGCTCAACCTATGAAGTACCCATTTTGTTTTCCTCCCTGCCCCTCGTTATTCCTCGCACATACCGTTTCTCTCTCTTAACAATGGCAAGATGCAGCCGGTGACTAAAAGCACTGCAGTCTTTTCTACCTGTTCAGGTCCAGAGCTTCATCTGAGTTGAAACACTTTTGCGCATAGTCACCATTAATATCAGTAGTCGAGTTTCTGTCCAAACATGAGGCAGAATTCAACTGAATTTCCAGAAAATTGGCAAAAGAAAATGCAAATGAATTCACATTTCCATCCAATATTATTTTGAAAATAAAAACATTTGGTGGTGCAAATTTTTCAAGAAGAGGACGACGAGATGACAGAATTAAAACAGCACCAGTTCAACCTCAAATAAACGAGAGCCATATGGAAAGCATGATGGAAATATTGCATTTCTGTTTGTTTCATGTATTGATATGGGGGAGGTTACAGTCTCCTCATTGCTCCCCACATGTATGTTTTCCGCTTCAGTGGCAAATAAGTCACATGTCACATGTACATCAAGATTAATTTGCTAGATTTGAACTTTGTTGCATTTTTTTATTGGTACACCAATTTTTCCACCTCGGCCGAGTGTAAAATATCTTTGCGCTATTTCGCATGTGTTCATGCAACCGGACTGTAGCGCAATTGTGATGGAGAATTGTCTGAAATTCTGGAGTTGATTTGTGATTGTCTGCTGAACATTGCTTTCAAGTAAATGCAGTGTCTCTTCAGCAAAGCTGTTTATTTTTTGGCTGAGAGGCTTGCACGTGATGCTTATATATTTTACAGGGTTGCAAATCCTTCTATATACTGGCAATGCAGAGTATATCTGATGCAATATGCTAGGTTACTGCAGCTGTAGCTCCGTCTATTTACAAATCATCTTTTTACATAGCATGCAAGAAGAAAGTGCACCTGCCAGGATCTGGCATCTGACAAATTAAGCATTTGTTTAACAGAAGCCTGCATTGTTGTGGGGGTGGGGTGGGGTGGGGTGGGTGGGGGGGGACTTTTTAGCTTCTGCTGATGGAAAGGGGTGAAGTGTCATCCTGTCTCTCGCAAACTTTGCACACAGCAGTGGATTGTTCCATCTCACACCCTCCCAAACCAAAGCAATCCTGTACAAAAGAGTTGACATGACCATCTTTTGTTTGGCACTTGAAATGGCACACGTGCCTCCTCCAGTCTAAACAATGAGCTCATGCAGCTACAAGTAGATGCGCCAGAGGCCAAGTGAGAGTAATGAGATAACCGAGTAATAAATTCACATTTCCATTATGGTTACATGATTTAAACCATAATGTAAATAAAAAAAAGCCCCATGCATATTTGATCCGGGGGGGGCGGGAGGGGAGACATAAAAGCTGATGTATGGCCATGCTGTAATGTGAGTGGGTTGACAAAGATGCCCAAATTCTCCCACCAGCACAGGCTCACTGAAAACATGCAGTGCTGTGTGTTATTGGTAGTGGTCGGGGGGAAGCAGCGGGGGAAGTCAATTCACATCTGTATCTTACTTTAAACAAATACTGCAACACTCACCAGTTGCTCATATCCACTCGGCTGAAGAACATGTGACAGGCGTCGTTGTATGGAATTAAACAAAACATTCAAGGCTCATATTTATGTGACCCGCTGATAGACGGCTTTTAGGCCCAAGGCGAGATTTACACCAACTGTCTGAAAATGCTCAAAAGTGGGCACATTTGCGCATTTTTTTTTTACCTAATCTGTCTTCTGTTTATTCTCTCACCTCCTGCCTCCCCCGTGCCATAGCATGATGAATAGCATAAAGCCTCTCAATCTAAACTAAAACTTGCTAAGTGTCTCACATGCAGAAAGGATGTTTTTATCTGAGAGGCCTTACTTGAGCCTCAATCCCTTCTTTCACAGACATGTAGCCTTTTCTTTTGCTACTCTTTCCACGTCCTCTGTCTCCTTGATGTTTGACTGCTGCTATGCTGTTTTCTCTTGCTGACTGTCTCCCCTGCCGTGGAAATGTGGATCGTTTCCCAGAAATCCTTTTAAACGGAACCGATTTTTATAAGAAAGGGATTTGCATTTAAAGCAACCCCCCCCCTCTCTGAAAGCCTGTAGCCCATCATCCTCAGTACCTCAATCCGATGATTAGCTTCCTCAAGAGTTAAACAGGCATCCGAGTGCCACAAGTACTCTCAGTCCGTGTCTCTCTCTCTCTCCCTTTTCCCCTCTCGCCGAGGAGGATGCATATGGCAGCAGGGAATTGCAGGTGGATGATAGTTTAGCTCGGTGAGAGGATACACCCCCAGCCCATACATCCATGTCAGGCATTCACTTTGGAGAGCCAGTCTGTCCTCCACCCACACACTACTCTGAGAGTGGGACACAATGGGGACAGGCTGCAGCAGAGAGGGAATGAGGCCACAGCCTATCAGCCATAAGCACCAAGGAGAATGGCACTTTTAGAGGGATGGGGGCTCTCTTTGAAGTGAGTCAAGGAGAGATGGGGAGACCGGCATGAGTCAACGAAATAGAAAGAGCAAATGCAGAGAGGGCAAGAAGGGTGCAAGCATGTGCACGTCTGCACACTGCATAATGAGCAAAGTAGGTATATTGCCTCTTTGCATTCCATAATCATAAGCACCTGGGGCCAGATGTGTGAGATATGTGTGATGGGCTGAATGTGTGATTATAATAAAGGGATTAAAAAGGCCTTTAATTACAAGACAACAGCTGAGAAAGAGCTATTTATCTCAGGTCCATCTTTCTCATTTATCTTGCGCTCTAATCACAGCTGTTATTTGAAGCATACTGAGCATTGTGTTGGCAAAAAAATCTTTTGTGAAGCCTTTCTACATGCCATTGTTGTCTTGCGCCTCGTGATGTTTTTGTCGTTACATTCAAAAATAGAATGAAAATCTTGCAGGGGGAAAAGGCAACACGAGGCTGGTGAGACGACTGAGGCTGGATGTGCAAGAATTGATTAAAAAAAGCAACCTTGATGTAAAAAAATTCTCAGCTTGAAGCATGTACCATCAGTAGACTTGATTCGATTTGAGTCTGGGATATTTTCCTCCCTGCGTCATAGGTTGACCTACATCTTCTGTTTGATATCCCCGTTTTAAGTGAAAACGCAATTCGCTCGGTTCGACAACAACCCAGAGAGCGCGTACATGTTCGCTTCCACCTTCGCGCTGGCACACGGCTTTGCCGTGTCTCCCAGGGCCTGCTTTCATATACCGCACTCAACCAAGTGGGCTCTGCTATGTACGGCATAACAGAGACATTCCTGTGCGCTAGCTGCCCTCCTACAGCTCGCACACAGCTAAGAGCTTTAAGAGGGAGTCGTGCTCCAAAAAGGAGTGGGTCCGTTCGGTTAAAGAAGCTTTAAACACCTTTTGTTTGCCAGCTTGGTGTCTTATTTTTAAGGAGTGCTGCATGCGAAATGTGCCTCCCCTCATTTTCTTCCATATCGGCATTTCTTCAGTGATAACTGATCGCTGCCTCCGCTCAACCCTGTCCAATCATGGAAGAAGAGCCCTTGTATTATTGAACACAGTCTATTTTACTGAGATTGGACCAAAGTGTGGTTTTGAAATTCACAAACATTTTGTAAACTACTTATTTGGCTCCATGCTGGAAACATAATATGACCGACTGAGAAAAATTAATGATGCTCTTTGTACTCTAACAAATGGCCTCACATGCAGCCATGAGTCTATCTATATTCTAGATATATCGGTCACTGCCACACAAACAGCCCGTCGCTGGCTTGCTGGGGCGCCGCATACACTGATGAAGAGAATTAGCTCTCCATGTTTCTGTTGTTGCTCGAATGTGAAAAAGCGATGTCTCAGAATAAAAGAGAAGACTCTTGCATAGAGTGTGTTTTCTCGTAGCTCTACTTAGATGTGTCAATCCTTAGATGGTTTATTTAGCTAGAGTCTGCACTGTTAGCTTCAAGCTGTCCACCTCCCACAGCAGATTAGTCACTGAAAGGTGTGTGTGCGTTTTTCTTCGGCAAGACCCCCCCACACACACACACACACACACCAGGCTCTCAAAAACTCATTTTTAAGTACAGCAGTAGGCATTTTAGGGGCTCATTGAGAGTTCGTTATGCCGAGTTCACACTACAGAATTTTAGCCCTGATTTTCCACTAACCGACAGTTTTCAGAGATCGTCGACAAAAGTCCCCAGATCAGAGTTGACTCTGCGCTTGATCGCTGTGTGTGAACTATTCAAAGACGCAATCCGAGAGCTTGCTGAGAGACAAAAGCTATCAAGCAGGCTAAATATCTGGTCGTGTCGGGGACAGGTCAGGGAGCCACACAAGAAGTCCAGAAGGAAGCAGGAGCCAAAACACATGCAACAAGACAACAACTGCAACATGGCTGCAACTCAGCTCACACACAACTTGGACCCTTCATTTCTTACAGACACCCATTTTGGGAAATAATCCACAGTATCGAGCTATTTTTCAAGTCATTTCTCATTTGTGTTTTTGTGACTAAACATAGTTTGGAGACCAGGCAGCCTCATCAGGGATTCCTTGTGGTGAAAGTTCTTGTATTGTGTGACACCCTGTTACTGATCAGTCATGTATTGTAAAAACCACAAAGATTCCCGATTACAACACAAGAAGTTGTGTAGCGTGAACACTACAGCCATCTGGCGGCTTTCAAAGTCATATAGTGTGACCAAAGCATTAGATGTATTACAGCAGTAGAGGGTTTTTCATCAAGCCAGATTTGAAATTAGATAGGTCACCTGTCATGTATTACTTCACATTTCTTCCACTCTAACAAATGGAGTTATTTTTTCTGCTGCAATTCTATAGGATAATGCATCACTCCAGCTTTGTTGGACGAATGCACACATCACAAGATTTTGGAATGACTCCCAGTCTTTTCCATTCATGATCAAATGACACAGACTTGCTAATGATTAATCTATAGTTATCTTGGTGGCCAGCTCTCTGGTCTAATTATTGAAAGACACACCAAACACAGGGGTGGCACAGTCCCCTGCTGGTTAGGAAGATCATCCCAGATTTTTCGGCCCTGCAGGGGGGGGCAGTCTATGAGTGACCCCGACCTCAGGCCTCCCTGTGGACAGGAGAAGACAACAAGATGAATATCCTCTTTAAGGATTGAGAAAGTGTTTGAAAACTAGCGCGTGGCCTGCACTTTCCCGTGGTGCTTCTGCTGCTGCTGCTTCTGGCTTCACAGATGATCGGCTGCCTTCAGCCTCCTATAAAGGAGATAGCAGCTTGAGGCTAGTTGGTTTGTAGAGGCCACTTTTGACCACACAGGGATGATGTGTGATCACTCCCAGGTATGGAGCAGGGAAGTGCCTGGTTCATGAGGCTCTTTGAAACATAAATCTGTTGGCAGCTTTCTGTCTTAGTTATGTGTCATTTTCCAAGATGATAGATGATCTTTATTTTTTCTGTGGCACAACAAATGAAAAAAGTGTGATATTTGTCTGTTTACAGTGGAGGATGGAAATGTGCCGCTTTCTTCTGCCAACTATGATCACAGGTTCTAGACTGCTTGCTCTGATGTTGACTAGCACATCACCCAGATAATGAGTCAGCAGCAGGGATGAGAAATTATAAGATTTTACCACTGATACCACTGGAATTATTGATTCTTTATCAATTGCCTTACTGATTCTTGATCAGTTTTAGTCAAGCATTTAAGCCCATGTAGAAACTGCTGGAATTAAAATTACCATTTTTTTAAGATGTTGCAATTAGCACTGCCGTCATCTTTCTTCGCAAAATGAAGCCACGCTTTGGGCTGTTTCTTCCTCTCCGCTGTCACTCTGTCTTGTTTAAAGCAGCCTAGACTTGAGTTTGCAGACATTGTTTTGTAATGTGCAATTGTCAGAAAAACATGCCATCATTGATAAAAGGAATCAATGAGCTCAACAGCTTACCATTCCCATGGATCTGGCAGTTTGCAACTGGTTCCAGTTCTCTAAGTCCCGTCCCTAATCAGAGCATCATTTCCCAGTGTAAACTTCTTTTCTAAGTAGTGAGTCTTAGATTTTTTTGTGTCGCACATTTTCTCTTCTGCTCTGCAGTAACACAGACTGAAACCTTTGACAGCATCTAACAAAGTAAAGCCTTTTACCAAAGCATGCCAGTAAAAACTGGCATCACAGAAATTGTCTTTTTAAAGACCAAAGTGCTAAAATGCATTGTGCCGCACACATCTGTTTACTGAGGCACTTGCCTTTCAATCTTGTAGAATCAAGGACTCTGCAAAGAAGTAATACATGTTTTTTTAAGCTGGAAAGAGATTACAGCATGAGTTTTAAAGGTGTGAGATTTTCACAGAAACAAGGCACCACTCATCTCCACTTCCAAGTAATATTGGAGAATGAAAGTATATTCCCTTAATTCAGACAGACTCCAGCAGAATCACGATGTTCATAATGATAAATAAATATGTATTTGTAATGTATATGACTACAATGATCAACATGTGAGCCACATGTTAATGAACTTTCCTCCTCTGATCTACAGCAGCCAGTCGAATTTAGTGAAACACAATACAATGTTGAATGTTGGTGAGGAAACTGTGATATCTCTGAATATTTATTTGATTTCAAATTTTAGGCATCATTTGATTTAGTTTAGCTCAGAAGCATGTGGATTCTGATATTTGTCATCTCAGACAGGGAATTTAAGGTGAAGAAATAATGGATGACAAGGGAAGAGAGAAAACTGGTGTAAACAAAGAAGAATGAAAAATGTTTAGAGGGGATCAAATGTTGTACAACCTGTGAACAGCTGATTAGTTGATCAATAGAAACTGCAGAATGTTTTCGACTGTTGACATTTGAGAACGGCGTCTGGGTTACTGTTCACTATTTTCCTTTTTTTAAATAATATAATTTAAAAAATAATAATCTGCAGGTTAGTCAGTAGTAGAATTAATCATTAGTTGCAATCCTACATGTGGCATTTCTTAGTGGAATTAGTTTCCAGGTTACAGTGGAAATTAGGGATGCAACGAAAATTCGGCCACCGAAAATTTTCGGCCGAAAATTTTCTTTTACTTACTTTTATCACCGAAACAAAATGTTGTGATGACAAACAAAAACCACGCCCAGCACGCGCATGTCTGGATAGGGGCCAACATGTCTGTGGCGTGGACGTATTTCAGTATATCTGAGAAAGATCCACGGATGAAAATCCTGGCGAGCACGCCCACTCCGTCTGTTGCGGATGTATTTTGGCAAGAAAGGCAAGAAAGTTTTCACTTGCTGATCCAGAGCTAAGCACCGACTACGTCAGGGGCTGGGGGCGGGGTTATCGTGAGTGCCGGGTAGCCGGTTTCCAAATAGCGACTGGCATTCGGACCAGGACACACAAGCGGTACTTTGTGTCCGTTTTCGCCAGGACGTCCCTGGTCCGATCGCAGATGTTTTAAACTGACTCCCAGCACACTGTGGCAATCTTTGCTTTCATACACTTGGCATACAGAAAAAATATTGTTATATCTTTAAGCAGTTGCACTTGTTCTGAATACACTTTGTTGTAGTAGTCCTACAGAGAAATCTTTAGAATGCACTTAAATGCACTGTGTTTTTATGAGAAAACATATTTAATTTTACAATCTTTCAGCAGGCCAGTCAGTTGCTGTATTATTATTTAATGTACAGCTGAGTGGGGTCAAGTTAAACATTTTTTTAAGTTTTGTTTTATATTGTGCATTGTTGTAATGTCAGTGCTATTAAATATTGATTGATTGATTGATTCTTGAAGCATTAATATTTACAATACAATTGCAATGCCTTGATTTTAGTGAGGTGAGTACACAGTCATAGCCATGAATACCAAGGAAATAATTGCCATAATTTATTTCGGTGTTTCGGTTTTTGGCCTTGGTTTCTTCATTTTCGGTTTTCGGTTTCGGCCAAGAATTTTCATTTCGGTGCATCCCTAGTGGAAATGATAAATCTGACTGTGTACTCCAAAAACCAATAGATCACACACCACTGGTTTGTCTTTTTTCTAATTTGGGCAACATCTCCAGTGTTACATTATTCTTTATGCCAAGGCAGCATGGCTTGTGAAAATGCAGAGGTTTTGAATAGTGCAGCAACCCCCCCAAAAATATAATGATTAGATTTTTTTTTTAAATGTCTTTTTCACTTTTCCTTTGTAATTCATACCTTGTCTTAAAGGATTCTGTATCAGAATGCCACCAGGGACTTGGTGTAGCCTGCAACAATGTTCTCAAGAAGCCTTTCAGTTTTTCACAGAGCTGAGTTATTTTTGAAGAGGTCTCCAGAAAGTGGTGCCCATAATTGGAAGTAGCAGGAGGTGAATTCACTCTGTGGCAGATCAATATTCAGAAGAAGCTGAAATATGCTGTAGAGCAAGACAATTTAATCAGTCATAGTGTATGAGAGATAGTGCAGGGAATTATGTCTTTAAAGCTTGACATTCTTAAAAGTGTCTACTTAGAATTGAATTAACAATTTAACCAGAAAAAACAAGTTTTTTTCCTTCTTTGCTTCCTGTTGGCAATTAAATGTTAAAAATCTTTGCTTTTGCTTCTTCTCGCCAATATTAGTCAGTTCCTGCTGTACACAGATATGCAACAGCAAGCACGCCTTATAATAGCACTCTAATGTATTGTCAGACAGTCATAGATGTCAGCCCTCTGTAGATAGTGCTCATTCTTCATGTGCTTTAGTCTCTTTGGGGATATGTTTGGCCTCACAGCTTTGTTTGTCTGAGGGGATAGAGGCTGTTTTTAGTCCAAGATGATCAAGTGCTGTTCAGCAGTTAACACCGCGGGTCAAAACTCATTACTTGTAGGCGGTGATATAAAAAGGCACACAACCAAGTCGACGTCTCGCATCCTCGTAACCTTAACCTCTCGTTTTATGTGAGGCTCCAAACTTTCTATCCCACTGCGATTAAGTAAATATTCACTTTGAACTTGAATAATTCACTTTGTGACTTGAATAATGCAGCAGTGTTTCCTTCCACTTTACCACAATTAATTAAAAAGGAATGGAAATGAATCATAGATGCACCTTTGGATGCTGTTACCTGTATTAATCTGCATTTGTTTTGTGTTCCAACACCAGAGAGACGTTTTTGGTTAAATCCTCTCTTCTGATACGATGCACTGAGATTTATACTTAACACTGAGCAAGAATTAGAAAAGATTAAAAAGGTGATTTGTGCAGGGATTAGAGCAGACTGGCTGAACAACAGCCAGAAATCAAAGCAGCTTCAGTGTTGTAGTGAACTTATTATTGGCTAAGGAAGAAAAAGACAAAAGGCAAAACACACTGGAAGTGATTAATGTAATAATTCTGTTGGCTGGATCCCTGATGACTGTCTAAACATCCAGAGGTCAGGTATCTCTACGCTGCTGCACTTAATCCTCAGTGCTCTGGGTCAGTCAGTTTCACTCACAGCAAGTACGTCTTTGGCTTCTCTTCAGTATGAAGCTTCCTCCCTAACTAGGGCACATCCTGTCCTGGGACAGAGACCAACCACAACACGTATTGATATTCGTCCCGACAGATGGGGGGGGGGCTGTCAGGCATTAACACCTTTCCTTCATCTCACCTTCGCTCCTTTCATCTCATTTCTGCAGGACACGTTCTTAAAGTAGCTGAACTCATCCACGCAGGAGGCTTTTGTTATACAGTAGACCAGTAAACTAAACAGCTCGGGTTGCTGTGCATGTGAATCCCACCAGAACAGGAGACAGGAAGTGGACAGGAACTACAGGAAGCTGAGGTCTAATCTCAGTAGACACAACTCTGTAAAACACACACACACTCGGTGCAAGTTTTTATGTTCATGTGCACACTCACAAAAACACTGGAAAGCTGACACGTGACAGATTTTTTTCTTTTCATTTGCATTCTTAATGTGCGCCAGATTAGCCAAAATTAGCATTTTTAAAGATGAACTACCAATAGTCTCTGTAACGTGGTCAATAATGCCTGGAGGACAATCACTCCCTCCATGTAATGAATGCCATCAGCCTCTGCGAAGGAATTATTTGAATACTCCAATAAACAAAACAAACTTCACTGGCTATTCCAGCAGCAGCTATAATCCATCAAACTAATGTTAATTCAGAGAACCTCATTAATTGTACCTGTACTTAGCCATGTATAAATATTGGCCCTTACTTGGAAATGAATGCCAATGTTAATGTGGAGAAAAAATGGCCACAAAGGAAAAGTTCATTATTTGGGAAATGTGCTGATTCACTTTCTTGCCAGGAGTTAAAGAGGTTATAGAATGATGCCACTCTCATGTTGTTATAATGAATGTGAAGCTAATACGCCTGTGGACTGGCCAAAGCTAGCGATTTCCCTCTGTTTCCAGTCATTGTGCTAAGCTAAGCTAACAGTCCACACATGAGAGTGGATATATTCTCATCTGACTCTTGGTAAGAAGGCAAATATGCGCTTCCCAAAATTTTAGCTCTTCCTTTTACTTAAATGTGAAGCATGAAGGTATCAAATTGCTCAAGGCACTAGAACATCCCATAAACATGTCTGATTTCAGGGTATTGGCTTTGCAAAATTTAAAACATGTGTTTGCAGTATCCCTTGAAACACATGAGGTTTTGAGTTTACCTGGAGGACAATAAATCTCCAATTGAGAAATGACTTCAACTTCAAGAATCAGGTAACGAAACCTTCACATGGAGCAGCTTCAAGTCCCAAACCACCAAACAAATATGGTGTAAGCAGATGTGACTCCTTTGCATAGAAGTTCATGATTTGATTCATTTTTGTTTCTTCAGTCATTTGATTACTTTATGAAAATAAGTATAAGTATAATATTTAGGCCACACATGTGAAACATGTCAGGAATATTATTGTATGTTGGGAAGATGTGATGTAAAACGAAGGTATTGAGCGTATAAAAATACATTATGACACCAAGATGTTATCAGCCTGGCTTCATGTTAGCAGACCAGGCACTTGAAAAAAATAGATATAGAGATCAAGTAGCTCAACAACAGTAGCTGCAATATTGGCAAACACACTCATAAGCCCATCTAGTTTTTATGCATTTGTCAAATGTAAATCTTAAACCGTCTCCCCCTTCTTCCATTCCTCTTTTTCATTATCCCTGTTCTCCCCCTCTGTCTCCATTTCTCTAGGTGTTTGAGGGTAATTGGCACTCTGTTTCTTTAATTAAAATGAGGTCTAATTGTAGCCGAAGCAGGGCAAATGTTCATAGGCCTGTAATTTCCCTATCACACTCCAGAGCCACAGAGAGAGCGGAAAATAGGGAGCAAAAGAGCACGCGGGAAACAAATGACCAGGAGAGTGAAGAATTGTCATCGAGATCCAGAGCAAATGGGTCCAGCTTTGGAATTTGAGATCAGTTGTCTTGAGCCTGAAGACAGCTGTACAGAAAACGAGGGTGTAATATTCGCCGTATGCTACCCCCCCTTTGTGAAAAGTACAGGGTCGAGTTTTACATTTCAAAGGAAAACCATGTACAACACCCTCTATTGTTGACTGCCTTTCATAGAGAAAACTTAATACCTTCCCTTTTCCTGTGTTTTTGTGACATGGTTTGAAGATTAAAATAAAAACTATATCATCACTAACACTGATATCTCAGCACATCTACTTCAGAGCTGCCTCTCACTGTCCTTACTTTGGGGGAAATTGGCAAAAACTGTCTATTTGTTGTATTTAACACATAACATATTCCATGATTTTCCGTCCAAGGCTCAGTCCTGGTCTTCTTGCCAGCGCCACTATCAGTTTAGACTTGTCTGCTGTCTCCTAATGTGGACAATTGTACTGTAATTACTGTACAATTGTTTGTTTTGGGTGTTAAATACGGCCAGATGACGAATTTTCATTGTTCCTACGTTTTTCTAACACTGGGGGCATTTTTCCGGTGGTGGGTGGCCGTCGCTGTTGTAAGAATGGAGGGGAAACGCCAGCTTCCTCCAGCAGGACTTAAGTCTGAGTCGGCTTCAGTGAAAGGCAAGGCCGTGCATGCACATAATCGAAACACTCACGCATCCTGTCTCATAAACCTTAATGATAGAGCACGATAAACAGTGATTACCATGCCTGGGGGGCTGGTGGTGCTGGTGGTTCTTTTCCACTCCTTCAAAAAAGAAACAACAAAAATCTCCATATGAAACAGAGGCAGGTGTGCATATGAAAGGTGGAGAAGGGGCAGTCTCAAAGCAGGAGCTAGGGTATTATGAAGGGGTTTTTTTAATCATGCTGGAGTGAACTGAAGATACACTAAATCCAGGAAAGCACCCTCCTGAACTTTGTCATCCAATTATCCTCCTCATCCACCTCTCCTCTTTTTTTCCTCTACTCTCTGCAGACTTTTCTTTCCTTCTCTTTATCGACTCAGATTGTTGTAATAAGCAGGGCTGCACATAGCTTGCTTTAGTCAGGTACTCGTGTTTGGTACCAACCCCACACAATGTGCAGTTGTAATAAATACAATCATCCTAGCTGTCCTCTGTTTCCCCTTCCTACCTGGTAGATAATCAAGATGCATGTCCCCGTCCCTGGTTGAGCCTCTGATGAGTTGTCTCTGTCCACAGGTCAAAAGCTGGTTTTGGGTCAGATGTATGTGCTCAGGTGAATCAGAGCTGAGTGCAGAGATCTGTGCTTGTTTTTTTATTATGCCCCCCCCCCCTCAAATGCTGCAGTGCTCAAAGGCAGCGTAAGAGACCATTTAACCACCTTGTTGAGGTTGGAGGAACAATATGGATTGCTTGTATTTACTATTTGGACCAAGTCATACACAGAGGATGCTGCCAAGCGTTTAGCTGCTTGCTTTCAGCCCATCCATTCTCTCACCGTGGGGTCTTTGTCAAGTAGCAAGAAGATCCATTCTCCTCACACAGCTTTTATTTTTTTTGCTGCATTTTTTTTGTGAATCAAACGGCAATTGCTCAACAACAGAGTGATTACATGCCTCACAGTGAGGAACCTTCAGCTGATCAGCTGATTTTGTGCAGCTGATTTCGAGGGTGTTTGCAGTGAATGGAATGTACAGAAGGGAATCTTCGACTGCAACCAGTTGCTGTAGTTTTGGTAAAATGCCATTGTACATACAGACGTTGAAAGCAACCCCATTTGTGCACAACTTTGTCACCAGGCATGCATAAAAGGAGAGCTTCACAAGGCCATCCATTGTGGCCAGTTTGGTCTGCACCCAATTCACTTCATCCAAGGAGGTCCAATGTAAACTCTCTGTTATTGGACACAACACGAGACCAAACAGTCCCCTGCTGGATATGTGCAGCCCTGGTTATAAAGCTGATAGGTGCCTGTGGTTTTGAAGTGGAGCAGGGTTAGAAGGCTAGTGTTTCCTTATGGGGCGTTTGCATAGAGAGAGTAAAAGTGTGTAGGTAGAAAATAGAAGCAGGTAATACAGAAGTCATTGATTAAAAGTCACATTTACTTACTCAGTGTGATAGAGAGACGAACTTGCTGCATATGCAAACGGGAAAATTAGCGATGTCTAGCCATTGCTTTCATATGCATGAGACGGGCCACCCAGTCGATGGAAGCGAGGAAATGGCACCGAGGTGGATGCAATAAGAAAGATTTAAGTGGTTTGACTGTCATTGAGGAGGGGATGAATTCTGCATTTGTGTATATGAGTGTCTGTGTGTGGGGTTTTTGTTGTTCACTGAGGAAATGTATTAAATTAGCGGGAGTGCGATTCAAGTGATCATTGAAATCATTATGGAAAAAATAAGGAGATAAAGAGTCAGATATTTATAGATGACACCAGCTGTTTTCCACTTGAAACACTTCTTTTACTGTTCATTTTTTTCTATTAAAACCGTTGCAGTCAAACATGTTTTTTTTTTATCTAAAGGAAGGATTGCAGCAGGGCAGAGGAGGATTTTTTAATACATTTATCAAAGCAATCTGTGCTATTACTGTATTATCCTCTTAATTCAGCCTATTAATGCTTCCGAGTAGAATGTGGGATATTGGATTATTCCTTCAAAAGTGAGGGGAAAATTATAAAGTTATCGCCTTCATCAAGGATGGTGGAACAACAGACTGTTTTACCATTAACAATATGCTTCAAATATCATTTCACATTCTGCTCTAAGTTGTGAAAGCAGCTATCGAAGGACTAAAGACACAGTTTAAAGTCCATGCTGAACAGACCTCACAGTATCTGATCTATAACCAACAGATTAACATTCATTAGCCTTCAACAATGGCGCCTGTCTGTGGACGGCTGCAGCTGTAATATTTCCTGTCAGGAGGAAGTCACATTCTGCCTTTTATCGCAGTTTTTTTGCGCCTTCATGTGTATTTCATTGGGATGTGGGTTGGTAAGTGGTAAATGTGATTGCCTCTCACTTTACAGAGGATCACAGAGATTAGTAACTGTAGGCGTTGCAGTTATTTTTGTAAAATACTACAAGTGTTGGTGCTGAACGGTGTTGTGCAAAATATATTCATAAAGCACAAGGAGATCCTGACAGGCTTCACGTCTACATGTTCTGTGTACAAGCATTTCTCCTGTATGCAGTGTTGCACAGGAAAATGACTGTAATTAATAGCAGATCATTGAACAGACAATGAAAGTAACACTGATATTAGAATTAGATGAAGTAGTCATCAGACTATGTGAGGCGTGGTGATGAAATATATTAGATGGATTTTCTTTATGTTAGGCCGGCCACTAATGATTGATTTTTATTCTTCATTGATTTATTGTTAGATGAATAAATAAATAAAATAAAAAATTGTGATGCGCATGAAATAAATGCACATCTCAGTTTCCCAGTGTCCAAGGTCTTCAAGTTGCTTGCATTCACCAGCCAACTGTAAAAAACCCAAAGATATTAAATTTACACTGATAGGAAACAGAGGACAACAGGAATTTCTCACATTTGAGAAGCTGGAACCAGACGATGTTTGGCATTTCCCTTGATATATGATGAAACTAAAAGGAGGCTAAAATTGCTGCCAATAAATTCTGCATCAGTTAACTAATCAATTAATGGACCAATCATTTCGCCACTACTTAACTTTTGGGCTCATTAAATTGAATTTCCAGATGATGGGAAACACATTTTATAGCAATTCTATCTTTAAAAATATAAACCAGTATTATTGGAACTGGGCCATTATTAAACCATTAGAAGAAGTATAATGACAGAGGTACAAGCGTTGCCGAACGTCCACATTTGGATAAATACAGATGGAATCACTAAATCTGTGAATAGAATTAGTTCCTTGATTTTGACAGGCATAGATTCAGAGCAGATGTTCTGAACAACAAAGCAACATGTTGGAGCAAGTAGGAGGTGGAAACAACGCATTTGAAACAGTTGACGAAAACAACACTTTGGCCTCATCCAGGATTTAGAGCGGAATGATCTGTTTTTTATGAATGTAATAATCTTTTAAAAATTCTGTTTTATTGCTTATATGAAGCGTTTTTCCTCAATAGCGTGTGACACACTAATACTTACAGCTGGGTTTGCTAAACTTGATTTTGAAAGTATCCGTCCCCTCCCTTCAGGCCTCTGTCCAATGCCACTCCCCCAAAACACAAGAAGGCACACTGCCTGACTACTGGAGGATCCACCGCATGTCTCAGTCATGTCGAAGGAAACACTGAACATTATCCTAATGAACGTAAATAACAAACATTCCCCAAATTCCCCACAAAACAAACCAGATAATTACCTAATTACCTGTCCAACAGAAATACAGCAACTACAGCATCCATCCGTGCTTGTCATTATGGAAAAGCCACAGCGATGTTGACTCTGGTTTGACCTCTTGATTTATCCGGCCTTCCTTCTGCTCTCAGCCTTTTTTACTTCTCTCTGTCTTTGCTTGCTTGGTGATATATCTGCCAAGCCTCATGGAAGAATCCAGTCATGAAACTATTGGACTGGTTTATTACAGGCCTGCGACAGCCTCAGATACTGTTTTTTTTTTTTCTTTTGGAGCATTTGATTTATTGATTACTGTTGTGATGTAAAGAGAATTTCAACAAATATAACCACCAAGAATTTAGATGGCCACCGAAAAATAAAACCATAATAGAAAATTAGGGGGAAAAAAATGTTTTTTTTAGTGTAGGGCCCAATGTAGTATTAAATGTGTCTATGTGTGTGTGTGTGTAGAGTGTTATTGGGGTTATGGGATGCCAAGCTTTACTGAGAGTCTAATTCAACAAAACATCTTAATAACCCCAATGATAAACTCACACTGAAACTCCCATTTCCTCCAGCATCCATTTTCATGCAGGTGCTCTCCTTGATCATGGCACTCAGGAGAGCTGCATTAAATCCTGTTTATTGGTAAAACCAAACTGCCTCACCCTTGAGATGAGCTTCTGTGGGGGAACATGTAGGGCCCTAAAAGCCATTCTGTGACAGAAACCTCATCCCGTCAGTATGAACAGCAGTCACAATTCAGCAGAGACAATCTGCAAAGACAGCTGAGGGGGGGATGTCACATGAAAAGAAGCCCCTTCACCCCAACTCTGCAGCAAGTAGCATGCAGCACAGGTCCCGGATTTTATTGGGATACTGAATCATAGCAGAGCAGCTCAGATAGTGCGCTGGCAGCCTGCCTGTCAAAAGATTACAAAAAATCAATTCTATTGTAATCACAGATCCTGACTGGGAGGGTTTAAATCTTGATGCGTGTCTGTGTGTGTATCTATGTCAGTCTGGTCGATTCTCTTGTTCCAGCCGCTTGTCCCTAGAAAGGCGGACTCCTTTCACCAGGAACATTGTGACCACAGGCGTGGCGTGTCGCTGGGAACACGAGGGACATGAGGGCGTGAAAACAAACATGAGAAGAAAAGACGATTTTAGGGGAGTGGGAATGTCTCTGTAGATGTAATTGACTGGTGAAACTCCGTCTTCTACCCTAATCCCAGTATAAGCCATAGCTGATACTTGGCAGAGAGCTCGGGACTCGAAATGTGCTCACTCTGTGATTTTAAATGCATTTATGTGTTTCTCTGAATGTAAATGAGTCTCATACGTGTCATTTTTCTATTGCCTGCTGTGAGTGATATTATGGTTTTTATATTTTTCCCACAGAGGTCCTGATGAACACTAAGACGGAGACTTCTGATCTCAGATGGACCATCTTCTCAAATGCCAAACCTGAGGTACGTAACCCCACCTTCACCACGTTATCTGTATTACTAACACGGACCGCGCAGCGACTGGGGATTTTTGGCTTCCAGCTGTTCCTTTGTTACTTTGGTTATAAAAGAGTTTCCTTATATGGCAGGTAACTGACAGAATAAAGAGAACGCCAGAGTGAATGTGGGATCCAAAGTATATTGGAAGCAGATGCTTTGATATATCCCATCAACCTTGGAGTTGAAGTCACTGGCCGCCCACAATTTTTGAGTCCTGCAGCCAGAAAAAGACATATTTGTAATTTGATCAACTGAGGGGTGGTTGCTAGTGTATTTTTGCCAGAAGCATCAGTGACCAAAACTGCTCAACTCGCGGATGTCTCAGAAGGAAGGCGGTTCCAGTGACGCTGGCAGGGAGATTTCTGGAACTGGATGGAAATACTCAACAAATGTCTGTGCTTTTGATTAAGATGCGAAGTGAAAAAATAGTTCATCTGAAGCAGTTTGTCAAAAGCTCCACGTTGTCTAACACGTGGCTGGATTGTGTTTTATTACACTAACTTAACACAAAGGAGTATCAACAGTGATATTGTTAATAGTGACAGGCAGCCGTGAGCTGTCTGCATCAAGAATTACTGCTATAAAAAGCTTCATATATGGTTATTTATTTTTAGCATTAAAGGATTATAGTAGATATTTTTGGCAACTTCCAACCCTGTCTGATATAAATTCTTCTCAATTTTAAAAATACTGACACATCACCTCTCAATGTACGTTGCTGCAGTCGCTAAATAAAGCTAATATTCTTGTGTTATCATTTTATAACTACTTTAATGAAGTCATCAGTATCATTTTGTGGTGTGATAGTGATAGTGAACAGTGATATTTTCATGAACGTTTTGTCCCAGGAGGTGCTTTTCAAGGAACTGAAGGCTTCCTTTAGCCTGTTGGTGCCTTGTTAGTCTGTTGATGTATGAAAATGTGTTATTAAACACATTATTTGCTTCGCTTTCCTTATTTTAACCTACAAACTTTCACCCATTTAAATACTGAGCTGACCATGTATAATGGTGAAATTGACAGCCACTACTTTCTCAGTATTAGTATTACAATATTTTTTTAACTAGAAAACACTTTGGGAAAAATAAGTAAAACACTTGTCACTATGACAATTTGGACACAAACCTTTGCCTCACAAATACCTTAATTCAACACTATCAGGCATTAGCATTAGTGGTTGCCATTAGCATGTAGCTAACATTAGCTTTTGACTAGGATAACAATGGCATGACATCAGTTAGTATTATAGTATTTGAGACGCATCATATGCACCAAATGTGAATTACCTTCAACCAACTGGTCACCTGTTTCTGCAGTTGCTCAGTTTTTCGCTGCCACTGCAGCAAAGGAATGAATTCAAATGCTGCGAGGATTCAGCCAATCCACACTGCAAGCCCCGCCCCAAAGTATTTGTACATTTGGACAGTGTGACCCCGAGCAGGGACTTTTTAGTGGGTTAAGTAATTCTCCAGAACTTAATTTAGACACTCGAGTGAAGTCCCAGTGGAGTTCCTCCAAAGGTCCCTCGTCCCTGGGGGAAGATCCCACACTGGAAACGCTGCTTATGCCTGTCTCAAAGTATTTTAGGTGTGGAAGCATACATCTGTTTGTTTGTAAATTTCTTTGTTTTGCTTTCAAAAAACACTTTTAACAACTGCTTCAGATGATTTTTGTCAGATCCAGATGAGCCCTGTGGGATATTTGGTGCATCATCATCACAGAAAACATTTTGTTCACATAAGCATGTGCTGCCAAAGTCCATAGTATTATTTTTTGGGATTAAAAGGGAAACTCTCCCTTCAAGAGATCCAACCTGGCTCTCAGTGCTCTGCTGCACTGTAATTCATTCAGACCAGTATTCTGCCTCACTCAACACATCATCTGCAAATGGATTTTTAAAGATTTACATATTTACATAACTGAATTTCTGAGCCTCAAGTTCAGCAAATCTGCTAAATTCTGCCCCGAGTATGTTAATTTCTTGCTTGTTTCCCGCTCTTGGGAACATAGTGATGGTGAACATGTTTGCTGTTGACTCAGAAGTCAAACATTAAAGCATTTTTCTGTTGCATTTGGCTCCCCAACAAATGCAGATTTCTGTGGAAGTGTTTCTCTTCATACATACTGTATTTGTGATATCCCCCCTGTATTCTTGTATTTTAGTTTAAAAGCATGTTTGAAGGGTGAGAGCTGTGTCTGTCTCGGATGCTGTGTGCTGTAGTGTGCTCTGTTTGACAAGTGAGACTTGTATTCCCACTAGCTGGGCTGCAGCTCAGCAGGAGGAATGATTTAACAACCCAGATTCAAATTTGGACTGGATCAAAATCCACTGCAGGCCAGATCTGTCCCACAGGCCTCTGACAGGTGCACTACAGCTGATGGTCCAACGAGGAATTGCAACATTATGATGATGAATAGGACTTTTAATGCGACCAGTTATATACAGACTTTATTGAATGTCTTTCCAGGAGAATTAAATATACTAAAGTCCCACAAAAATGTTCACAAGTTTTCTGGGTCAGATGTCATTTTAACTTTCAACCTGACATCCCTTTGTTCTCCTCTTTGCTCTCAGTGGGAGGAAGTGAGCGGTTTAGATGAGGAGAACAACAGCGTGAGGATCTATCAGATCTGTCAGACCGACAGCTCATCCAGCCATTGGCTGCGCAGCGGCTTCATCCAGCGACAAGGAGCGTCGCAGGTTTACGTGGAACTGCGCTTCACCATGATGGAGTGTTCGTCCAGGAACACCCACCACCGCAGCTGTAAGGAGACCTTTAACCTCTACTACTATCAGGCAGACTCCAACGAGGCAACATCCACCTACCCACCCTGGATGGAGAACCCATACACCAAGGTACGACCACATCCACCCTCTAGTTTTACATGTAGATTAACCACAAATGCTCATTGTTTTGGGATATTCTATAGTTTTTTCCCTCTCTATTGGTTGTTTGTAAAACCATATTTTTAATTAGATTTAACATTTAATTTAATCTGCATTAAAGGGGTTCCTCATCTGTTTTACATCAGTTTTTATTTATCCTGATTCATATCATTTGGCTCTGAAGGAACTTTTTTATTTCCAGGAACACGATTGATTATTAATTAATTAATTAATTAAATTCACAATTTCATGGAGCTCACGATGATGCCTTTAATTGCTTTGACCAATAGACCAGAAACTATATACCAGGGGCGAGCGGTCATAATAAGCTATAAATGCAGTGCATGCCCTAGCCCTTCAATAAAAGAATTGAAAATATTCATCTGTCAGTGTGTTCTATAATGCAATACCTTAGTTCTACTGTTTTGGTCTGAAATTCCTGCCTTATTTATCCTGTTTTGTTTGCGAAAAGCTGGAAAGCTGACAGCTTGTTTCGCGCATGCGCACTGCGATATTGAGTGGTACCCGCACTCGAGACTGTGTTTACTGTACATGAGCATTTTGTCTAGAGTGTCTATTAAAATCGCATTGATGTACTAGTTAGAAAACGGAGCCCCGGAGGTATACAGAGCCCCAGAGCCATCTCACTATGATATAGCGAGGGAACGCTTTATTTATCCCGGTCCCTCACTATAACATAGCGTGGAGGGAGCGCTTTATTAACGCGCACCCACGCTATAGAAGGCGTGCCCTCGCCTTAATAAAATATTCTGCAACCTGACACCTCCGGGGTACCTTAAAAAACATATGACGTGTTTTAATTAATGAAGAAATAGCCAACAATTGGGCGCTGGCTGTAGTTCACACTTCAGCATGACCACTGTAACAGGTCACCGCTCGCCACTGCTATATACTATTCAATTTAGTCACATATCACAAATATAAACAGCTAATCCTCAACTTTGAACAGTCGGAACCATGGCGTGGATCGAAAAATGTATGAAACGCATAAATAAAATACTACCAATGAGTCCTACATATATTTTCTTTCTATTGACTAATTTCTGCTCTAATGAATTAGCTCAGCCCAAGATAATACTGATAATGATCTCAGACTGAGCTTGAAACTTAACATTTTCAGCAGGGGGGGCAATGAAAAAATTTATTGATGTGTGGATCCAGTATTTTTTTAAGTTTTATTAGTCACTAAGAGTGGGACTATTTTGGCACATCATGGAACCATTGAAAAGTGTGACTTCACTAAAATAGGGTTTTTAAGTTTTTGCTCTGACTTCCAATATGCAGCTGGATCCATTTATTTTTTTGCCATTACAAAATCCACTTGCAGAGACAAACAAGTTGCTTTATGTATTTATTACAGTTGACATTGGATCACTTTTATTTTTGGTCCAAGTTGTGTTACTTTCTCGTGGGACGCAGGACTGTTGTGAAACCCCCCCTCGTCGTCGCGTTGTCTGCTTCACAACCTGCGTGTTTGTTTATCATGTACCTGCTGGGTTTCATATTCCAAACACTTAGCTTATGAGTGCAGTGCTTCTCTGCGTCTCATTGTCATAACTCAGATGTTGTAGTGTCCTTGAACACACCGCCAAAAAGAGAGGTTTTCAAAAAAACGTTGCCTGTTTCTCGACTTCATCACCACTTAATAATGTAACGTTGACAGAAAAATAAAAGTGATGAAATGTTGACTGTGATGAATTACCTTTCTCCCAAGCATGATTCACATCTCTGGAAGTTGAGGTTCAAAGCGTGCTATAACAAATGGGAAACAATGGCTGCCAGGAAGCTAGTAAATCAATCTAAAATCACAGTGGTATGCTTTGGAAAGTGTTCAATAATATAAAACATATGTGATGTCTACTTAATGGGCTAAAATGACTCAAACATGCAAGTCTGGTCCTTTTTAAGGCTGAACCCTGTGTGTTGGAATCTGGCCATTATGTGAGGGTTTTTTTTTTTCCTTCCTGTCCTAGGTGGACACAGTGGCCGCAGACTTTCTCCTGAGGAAGGACGGGGAGCGGAAATTCAACGTGAAGACCTTACGACTTGGTCCCCTGTCGAAGAGAGGCTTCTACTTGGCTTTCCAGGCTCAGGGTGCCTGCATGGCCCTGCTGTCCGTCAGGGTGTTTTTCAAGAAGTGTCCTCCCCTGGTCAGCGCTCTTTCCTCTTTCCCCGAGACCGTTCCCCGCACTCTGGTGCAAGAGGCCCAGGGTGTGTGTGTAGAGCACGCCGCCCAGCAGGGACCCCGACCCCGGCCACCTAAGCTCTTTTGCGGAGAGGACGGCCAGTGGGTGGGCCAGCCAACGACTTCCTGCGCCTGCCTACCAGGGTTTGAGCCAGCTGAAGGGCACACGAGATGCACAGGTAAGACGGAGGCAAGGTTAGGCTGCATATACAAGCATGTACAGTATATGGACTACACCCACAGAGGCAGCAGAGCAGGCAGACTAAACAAGAAAACAATGGTAAGACGAGGGTGGGGTTCGCTGAGGGTCGGAGCGTTGGACAGGAAGTGAGAGGCAGAGGAAGTTAATGAGGCAGGGGAACGGCTGTGACACGGAGGGGACAGAGAGAGGTCAGGTGGAGCAGCACTTATCTCAGAGAGGAAGAGCAGGGTCAAAAGCTTACTGCTGCGACAGCTTGTGGTTCAGCTAAGATGGAAGGAGCACAAGAGGACCGGAGAGGTGAAGGGAGCGAGAGTAGGGGGGAGAGCGCTCGAGGTAAAGATCATATCACTTTGAGAACATCAAAGCAAAGCAGACAAAAAAAGAAGCAAGAAGCAGGGTGATTCTCTCAGGAGCTGTGCAGCAGCTCTGCCTAATGAGTCCAATTAACAAGCCCTGTGCATGAACACCCCCACGCGCACACACACACACACACACGCACACGCTGCATCACACCAACACAGATAAATGTTGAGCACCAAAAACAAATGCTACATTTTCTCAAGAAAACGTGTGGTTGCATCTGTCTGTGTTTGGAGGTAGGATTCAGTTTGATCTCTGTGGGAGGTATAATGATTTTTCATAACAAAAAATCATTTCCGACATTTTGCTTCTGGTGAGGTGAGGTTGACATTTCCAGCGTTCTGTCACTGAAGAGAGCTGTGAGGAAAAAACACTCACCAGACCATAAAGGGAAATTGCCTTTATAGCAAGATTGAACTGTTAATTTGCTTCATAGGCCGGTCATTTCAGAAAATGAAATTGACGTCTGGTTGAATTAATTTAGCTGTACAGCCGTTATCTCCCATAGACAATACACACATTTTCTGGGTCAAACACAACCCTACAACGTAAAACTTATGAGTGCCGTCAAGTTGATTCAGTGTTATAGATGAGCCTGATTAGAATATTTTAAAAACGTCTTTGAAGTAAAGCTCAGCCTGGCTATAAATACTGCTACATGGGAGGGCTATATTTCCCCATGTGCCAATATAGCTTTACAAATGTTATATAATATAAAATGGTACAAGACACCCTGAATATTTCCCAAAGATTTAAAGTTATCACAAAATGTTAGCAGCTGTCAACAAACTCCAGGAATTACTAATTAGCCTTTAAATTTGAAACAACCACTATTTTGATGCCTTTGTTTTATTCTTAAAGCTGAATCCATTGAAAAGCACTCTTCAGTGAGCAATAGCAACAGGCTGTAGCAACTTTGAACAGGTGAGATATACAGCCGGCGTGTGGTGACCCTGCAGACCGAGTCAGTTTGGACGGTAACAATGCTCCACTCAGTGTGAACGTTTATTGTTTTATTCCTCTCACTCAGCAGCTGCATTTCAACCGCCACACTGAGCAAATGTATACATGGCAGGTTTTGACGGTGTGTGTTACAAGGCTCATTACAAATTCACGTGTTGGAAGTTTGTGTTGAATCTGGTGTATGAAGGCCAGTGGGTTTAGACTAGGGCTGCAACGAATGGCTACTATCCTTATTAATTAATATTTGTATTATTTATTTTATGGTATTTAAAAGAAATAAGTTATTCTATGAAATGTCAGTGATACATTTACAATGACATAAAATAGAGAAGCAGTAAATCCTCACATTTGAGAAGCTGGAGCCAGACAACGTTTGGCGTTTTTGCTTTAATCGATTGGCCAAATTGTTGTCGATTGATTTTCTGTCAGTTGACAAATCCTTTCAATTCGCTGTTCCTTTACAATCTTGAGTGCCACCTGGAACTATATATGGATCAATAAGCAGAAGCATGTCTTTGAAAGGAGTCACACATGTTTGCTCTTGTTATTCAGAAGTGGTCAGGTACATTCAATGATAGGCAGCTTGTCAGTGACAGTCAGGTTTACTCACTGGATTGGCTGTTACCATCCAATTAATTACCGTGATTGTCTTCAGTTTATAGCTCTCATTACATGGTTCTGTCTGTCAATCTGCTACCATCTGGCACCTAAGCACCCTGATTGAAAAAGCAGAAATGTATTTGCTAATTCAGTTTGACCCAGGTCTGTCTGGGACAGAGTGGGTGTGAATGTTTTGTACAGCCTTCTATAGTATTCACAGGTCCTGTCCACAATCAGAACTCATCCAACACTCATGATGATTCTCCTTCATTTGTCCTCCCCTCCTGTCCCCCTCAGCCTGTCCCGTGGGCCAGTTCAAGTCGGGCACAGAGGGACAGTGCACAGGCTGTCCAGGATTCAGCTACGCTACCATCAGGGGGGCCACAGTGTGTGCGTGTCGTTCTGGATACCTACGTGCAGAATCTGACGCCCCCGACGCCCCATGCACTAGTAAGTATGGGGGGAAAAGTGCTTAAGCACGAATTCACATGCAAATATAGAGGTGCTAAGCAACATAAGCATCCACTGGCTTGTTTTCATTCTTTACCTTCCCCTGCACTTCTTCACTTTGTTTTTAGCGTCTCTGATGCCACATCTCTTTTCCTCTGGTGTCATTTAGCCAAACTCCTCTAATCTGCCTTTGTGTCCATTGTTTCACTGCTGCCCATTGAGATGCATGTCTTTTGTGACAGGTTGTTGGGGGGGTAGGGCTCTCACTCCAAAGTGGAGTGGGCATTGATAGTCTCAAGTGACACCTCCAATGCCGATTGAGGAATTTCAATTCAGCCACATGTTGGTTGTGTGAATGGGAGGGACTTTTTAATTAGGTGCAGCCTTTTTGGAATTTGCCATAAAGAGCACGTGAAACAATGCGAAAGAGTGACGGGCTGTTGTCAGTTCCTGTTCTCTGCAGGTGTGAGATCAATGCAAACTAGAATTTACGTCCGCCAATTTTATTATTACTGATAACTTTAATTACAGAGGCATTATCTTAATTATTAATCACGTAATTGGACCATTCCTATTATATTTTCTGTTATCGTATTGGATTGCCTGCCTCACTTTTATTTTCAATTTGTTTGTGAAATTGCAAAACCACTTTTGCCGTCTGTAAATCACGCCGACCTTTTCCCATATAAATAAGTGTTTTACATTACTGTGACGGCCTGGGTGATTTTAATAAAGTGGATTCTGATTGTTAAGTCATAAAAAGTATTGCCTCTAAAAACAATCCCCAATCCCTAACGTTGAATTCAGACTTCACCCAGATTGTCTATGATGTTGCCCCACTTGGGTTTCCAATGAGAACACTATTAGCACTTAAGTTAGCTGCAGGCTCAGTGACAAAGCTGCGTCTCCTTGGCAGGAGCAGAGACTCATTCACAGTGGCTGAGTGGTATTGCTGTTTAGTTATGCTTGGCTTGAGGCAATAGCTATCTTCTTACAATTTTCAGACGGTGATCATTATCATCCAGTTTTAGACAAATGTAATTGCACCAGTTAAATTCTGCAACACATATGCTCCTGCTGTGATGCAGAGCTGCTGCAGGAGCAGTGTTCTGCTTCGTGACTACATGTGCAGACTGAATAAAATGTCTTCCACGTAAAGGGAAGAATCTCAACAAATGGTCTGTGCAGGTCATGGAGAGGTAAAGCAGCAGTAAAATAACACGGCAGAGATTATAATTTGAGTTGATGGAGAAATTTCACATGCTATGATTGCATCAGGGATAAGCGATACATACATATTAAAATACGATGACACCCTTGAGCGAATAATGTGACAGTGTTTGGGGGATGACTGCTGGTGCTTTCTAAAGGTATTTAGCTGCAACTAAAAATGGAAAAATCATCGTATGTAATGTTGCTGTAATGACTCTGCTGAACACATTCAGAAAATGGCAACACCTGGCCCCGACAGTAGTGCTGCTGTTCAGCATTTAAAGGAATAGTTTGACAGTTTTGGAGCATAATTGCTTCCTTGGATAATTTGATGAGACCAACACTGTCATGTCTGTTTATTAAAGCTACAATCAGTAGACGGCTAGCTTAGCTTAGCATAAACACTGGAAACAAGGGGAAACAGCTAGCCTGGCTCAGTGTAAAGGTTCTATTTTTTTGGCCCTGTAGGACCTCCCTCGGCGCCGCGCAGCATCGTCACCCAGATCAACGACACCACGCTCAGTCTGGAGTGGAACGAGCCTCTGGACAACGGCGGCAGAACAGACCTGAGCTACTCCGTCAAGTGCTCCGTGTGCAGGGCGCCCAAGGGCCCGTGCCTCTCCTGCGGGGACAGCGTGAGCTACCGACCTGCGCAGCACGGCCTGCTGGGACGCAGGGTGGAGGTGTGGGGCCTGCTGCCTCACACTACGTACGAGTTCACCATCCAGACAGTCAACGGGGTGTCTCAGCTCAGCGGCAAGGAGCCTGCCAGCGAAAGTGTCAACATCACCACAAGCCATGACGGTAATAAAGCGCAGAGGAATCGGTAGAAATGGAAATAGTGGTGAATGTCCTGTGGTACTTATGATTCTTGTGCCATCTGTGCAGTGCCGTCGCTGGTGTCTGTGATTCGGATGAGCGACTCCACAGAGAGCAGCCTGACCCTGCACTGGTCAGTCCCAGCTCAGCCACACTACACCATCCTGCAGTACCAGCTCCGCTACTGTGAGAAGGTGAGAGCTCCCTGACGGCATCTGTCAGCTGTCTGCCTTAAAGGTCACATGCTATTCAGCTTTTATGGGTTTATTTTCAGGTGTTCTGTGGCTCAGGATTAGAAAACTCACAATAGATGAAACGTAAACAGAGGTAGTGGCTTGGTGGTTGATGTGGTTTTCCTCATGCGGGTCAAGTGAACTGAAATTGCCTGTAGCCTGTGGCTCATCGAATCTAATACTGAAGCTTCACATATTTGGCAATGTAAATGATTTATTGCAATATGTCTTCTTAAAGCCGTCTAATTTCTCAGAGAAAGACTGTGTGAGTGTTGCACATAACAACTGTTGATTCAGTATACGGTACACGTGGGCGTGTACTTGACATTTCTATGGTTAAGTTTGTGTTTTCGCTCTGACCAAAACACAGGAGGAAAAGCTGACTCATCGTACAGCTGAGACACAAGACGCTTTTGTGTGCACAAAAGAAATGTCAAAACATGTGTACCCCTCCAACATGTTAGTGAACATGCTTGCGGTGAAGAGTGCATAATTGTGTTTCAATGAACTGTAATTATATATGCAATTTTAACTATATGATATTTGAATGACTTTGGCTTTGTAGCAGTCTTTCTGGGTGTGACTTGATCTCTGTCGTTTCACCACGTGTGCTTGTTTCACACTTGCTTTCAGTTCAGCTAACTCATGTTTTCATACGATACGGTAGGAGCGACGCAGCGAAGATCAGTGCCACTACTCAGAGAGCAACAGAAACCAGGCGGTGCTGACCGACCTCCGCAGGGCCACTCAGTACGAAGTGCAGGTCCGGGCACGCACCATGGCCGGTTATGGAAGCTTCAGTCCTGCAGCCGTCTTTCACACGCTTCCTGATGGTAAGAAAAGGCCCCCGTTCACTCTTGAACAGGGAGTTTCACACGCGTTGCAATTTTTTTTCTTTCACACATTTTTTTCATTTCCATCGGGAAGGTCTTTGTCAGATTCTTTCGCTCACAATGAATGTATTGCCTGTGTCCTTGTATTGAGTTGGTGTCCTTGTATTGAGCCTCTTTAGCATTAAAAATTCCTGTCGTGTTTTGTCTTTCCTTCTCATGCTTTTCTGTACTATCAGTGTAAACCACCTTGACGTGATTTCTGTCAATACATTGCTCTAACTCTCTGTCTGTCTCTTTTTCTTTCTTCTCCGTCTCTTTTGTTTGTCTCCTCTCTCAGGACAAGGCTCCTCCCAGTTCTTGCTACCTGGCATCCTTATCGCTGTTGGGATGCTGCTGCTTGTCGCTTTCGTCTTTGTGGCCGCCTACTGCATACGGTGAGAGCGAGGGAAAAGGGCAGAGAGAGGCAGAAAGAGACCGATTTGGAAGGCAAAGACGCTGACAGAATAACAGGAAACAGGAAAAAAAAAGGGGAGATCGAAAACCAATAACAACTGTGACCCCAATTTTACAGTTTTGCACCACTTTGTTCTTTTGTTTATAAAAATCATATCTTATCAACTGTGGATTTGCACTCTGTTACCCACACCGTTTTTTTCTCTGTGTGAGGCAGTTCAGACACAAAGCAATGCTCATGTTGTCTTTTGCTTACACAGCTAAAAGTTATCCTGCTCATTAGAACGTTTTCCTTAGGCTTCATTGTTTGAGTAAATAGTGTTGGAGTCCATCACAGACAGAAAGGGAGAGACTGTGTGTGTGTGTGTGTGTGTGTGAGAGAGAGAGAAACAAGTCTGTCTCTCTATGTGTGTGTGTGTGTGTGTGTGTGTGTGTGTGTGTGTGTGTGTGTGTGTGTGCGCGCGCAAGTGCAAGCGAGGGAGAAAGATTGAGAGAGATGACGATGGAGGTAGAGGGCAGGGAGAGACAGGATGCAGGCGTCCCAACCCTGTTTCCACAGGACAGGAGAACAATACTGTAGCTGTGACCTTGTGACACACACACACACACACACACACACACTCACACACATACACCCACAAACCAGTGGCTGAGGCCCAGATCTGCCACTAACCGAGGGTGGTGCATTATTGCTATTTTAGGCTTATGAGGTGGGAGAGGGAGAGAAATGGAGGAAGGCAGGGATCCAGTAGCTACAGGGTTGTTACAGTCTTGTAGGGATGAGTTTGCGCCAGCAGAATTATAATGGAGCCGCTTGTGTCAAAGAGCACAACCATAGAGGCTGGCTCAGGTATTCACCATCACCACAAGCCATGTGTTGTGTGTCTGTGATCACTGAGGATTGTTCAGGAACAACAAAAGCCTTTTTTCTCCACAAGGCACAGTTTTTGTGTCAAAGATATAATAAAATGACGGCTGTGTTTTTGAACCGGAGAGTGGCACTATATCTCTGATGGTTACAGGGTGTTGGTCTGTGGCTGAACGGACTTCTGACCTCTCAGTGTATGAGGTCAGCCAAGACAGGAGAGCAATCCCTGAGATGATCGATAAATTATCATATTTTTCTCTGCTTGCTTGCGTCTTAGTGTGTGATTTAATTTTTAGCTCATTTTAGCTTTTTCAAAGTTTGTATTTTAGTAAGAGATCAGGCATCTTTCTTATTCTACTGTTATTGTATGTGAGCAGTCACATTGTAAGACCACTGATTTGCATCACATTAGGCTGATGAAGCATTAGGAATGCTTGCCAAAAACTACAGTCAACATCCACTCTTCAGATAACTGCACTGCCATCCTAATCGTATTTTATTTATCCCCATCTCTCTCTGCCTGCAGCAGACACAGCCGGGTAAAGGATCCAGAACTGAGCGACAAAAACAACCAGTACCTTGTTGGTCAAGGTAACAGCAGACACACACGCTAAACCTCAGCTTTGTTTTACATCTTGTTCACGTCAAGAAAATCATTTTCACTGCCACTGGGCTCATTGCTGCTCATAGTACTCTAACGTTTCTCCTTTTCCTTTCCCACGACTCCGTTTATCTTTCTTCTTCAGGGGTCAAGGTTTATATCGACCCCTTCACCTATGAGGACCCTAATGAGGCTGTGCGAGAATTTGCCAAGGAAATTGACGTTTCCTTTGTCAAGATTGAAGAGGTTATCGGTGCTGGTACGTCTCTGCCTTTCCCATCATTCACAAATGTGTAAACTTTGTACTGGCTTTGTTGTACTGCACTTTGTACTTTTTGATTGTCCTTTTTCAAAACAACATTAAACATATCTAATTAAGTTAAATTGATTCTGTGACATTTAACCATACCATTGTTTTCTTCTTTATCAGTCAAATTCTATAATGCCTTGTGAGTGAAGCAATTAATTGATAAATAAATTATCAGTATTACCAGCCCTTGTTGAAGCTGAAAGGCACCACCAGCTGCAAGCGAGGTTCAGGTTTGGTCACTGCCACTGTCAGACTTGCTATGTGGGAAACACCTGTTAAAGAAAACAGCTCTAATGTGTGTTTACATGTCTGTGTGCTGCAGGAGAGTTTGGGGAGGTGTGTCGAGGACGGCTGAAGATCCCAGGGAAAAAAGAAAACTACGTCGCAATTAAGACGCTAAAGGGAGGTTACACTGAGAAGCAGAGACGGGACTTCCTGTCTGAAGCTTCAATCATGGGCCAGTTCCAGCACCCCAACATCATCCACCTGGAGGGGATCATCACGGCCAGCTGTCCTGTCATGATCCTCACAGAGTTCATGGAGAACGGAGCTCTGGACTCTTTTCTACGGGTTAGTGTGACACACCGAACACACACTGAAACACACACTGAAACACGATTCTCCAACCAAACTGTCCTCTCCTCTGTAGCTGAACGACAGCCAGTTCACGCCCATCCAGCTGGTGGGTATGCTGCGTGGCATCGCCTCCGGCATGAAGTACCTGGCAGAGATGAGCTACGTCCACCGAGACCTGGCTGCCCGCAATATCTTGATCAACAGCAACCTGGTGTGCAAAGTGTCCGACTTCGGCTTGTCACGCTTCCTGCAAGAGAACTCCTCTGACCCGACCTACACCAGCTCTCTGGTGAGATGACAGTCCTCTTCAAATAATGCATCACAAACATTCAGTTCCTCTGCAGTATCTCTGCCTGCCAGCTGGTGTTTATATATTTCTGTACCATATCATATTTATAATAGTCATTCAAAAAAAGCTAAAAATCATTTTTGTGCCATCATTCAAAAAAGTCCAAAATTGCCTTCACTGTCTTTGTCAGGCTCCTGTGTTACTGTACTTATATGAGATGTGCAGAGCTCACTGTTTTCTCTTCTGTGTAGGGAGGTAAGATCCCCATCCGCTGGACAGCACCGGAGGCAATAGCCTTCAGGAAGTTTACCTCCGCCTCTGATGTGTGGAGCTATGGCATTGTCATGTGGGAGGTGATGTCTTTTGGAGAGAGACCATACTGGGACATGAGCAACCAGGATGTGAGTATAAGCAAAAAGCTGTTCTTGACAATGACTTTTAAGGTTTTGTCAGTCACAAAAGTAAATTTAACATTTGCTTGAACTTTTCATGGAATCGATGAAGTGTTTGAACTCTAGCTTATTCAAAATCGTAGAGGGGAAATTCAAGATGAGGATTTCCAAACCTTTTTGTCTCCTGTATTGTTTATTTCTTCTTTCTGTTGTAAATGTATTTAAATACCATTAAGTTAATGCATTGGTTTGAATAGTCATTTTCCTTCCTATCAGGTAATCAATGCCATAGAGCAGGACTACAGGCTGCCCCCGCCCCCAGACTGCCCCACACACCTGCACCAGCTGATGCTGGACTGCTGGCAGAAGGACCGCTCGGCCCGCCCTCGCTTCGCTGACCTCGTCAGTGCCCTGGACAAGCTGATCCGTAACCCTGCATCGCTGAAAATAGTGGCTCAAGAAGGAGCGGGGTGAGAATGCAGATGTGTTTTGGATTGATTGACAGAAAACCTGCTCCAATACGGTCACAATGACAGCAAATATGCAGCTTGAGAATGAACAGAATGAAGGAAGCATGTCTGTCCTTTCATGATGTCTTTCTCTTGGTGTCATTTAAAGTTCTAACCGTCACAGGACAGACATTAGCCTCCTACTGCCCAATCTTATGGACCACCTTAATGTCCTGCTGTGACCTGTCAGCCTCTTACTGTGCCCACTTCCCTTCCTCCGCATTCTGCCTGTCAGCTGGTGGCATACAGCAGAGGACGCTCCACCCCTGACAAATCCCATTGTTTGTCCCTGTCAGTCACTCAGCCTCAGATTATACCTCTGCTTGGCGACTGGAATGTTGCTGCAGGATATGTATAAGCTCCTCACTGTTGTTTTGATGACAGTGTGTGTAAGTTGTTCCTTTGTTTCCCCACTCTGTCCCCCAGGCCGTCCTACCCCCTACTGGACCAGCGTGCACCTTTAGCCCTCTCTTCGTGTGCTTCGGTGGGGGAATGGCTGAGGGCCATCAAGATGGAGCGCTATGAAGACAGCTTTCTGCAGGCCGGCTTCAACTCGGTGGACCAGCTGGCCCAGATCACCACACAGTCAGTTCCTATCTCCAGTCTTCTTATCTGAATTGATGTTTATCTCTGGAGGAACTTTTTCACTTTACAGTTCACACTTCCTGGCTACAAGGTCAGGGAGATCGGCTCACAGCTTTAAGATATGACAGTTTGAAAGAGGTTAAATTACCTCCTTGAAAAGTTATGATAACTGTTTGCTGAGATGCAGTTTTAATTTAAATTGAATGTGGCGGCCCAGAGAACAATTTGATGACTTCCTGTCTAATAAGTGATTTTTTGGTCTGTGTTTCAGGGATCTGCTGCACATGGGAGTGACTTTGGCCGGGCATCAGAGGAAAATCCTTTCCAGCATCCAGACAATGACCTTTCGGAACAAGAGCACTGCCACTGTGACCTTCTAACTCACCTGGACGTGAACACAAGCACATGGGTGCAGCCATGTACCAAGAGCACTCTGGATCCTCTCCTGTGACCCACTTTGAACACGGACTCTAAGAGAGATTGGCAGAATTTATTAATGATCAGAAGAAAATTAGACAAATACACGACTAAAGATGGCTCTCCGATCAGGATGAGAGAGTCGTCCAGAGACGAGCGAGTCCCTGTTAGATACAGTGACCAGGAGTTGATGTTGACAAGGTGCAGGCTGACTCGTTTTTACAGTTTGTGGTCAGTGTTTTTATATCCATCTGAGGTTAGGACCCGACAAATGTGCAAAACCAAGAGGAGAGACTGATCAGAGTTTACAGTGTCTGTTGTATCATGTCATTTTGAAAACTGGCAGTTGACTGCTTTGTTGTCACAATAAAAAGTCACTTCACCAAAGGAGACAAGGAGAAATGCCAGTGCCAGTCCAAGGATTTTACTTTTCCTATTGTTGTGTAATTATGAATGAGAAGTGCTTTCACTCTGGGTGCATCAAATCCCTCTGGATGACTACACGGACACCTTTCGCATCAAGACTGAACATTTTAGCTGTCAAATTTTCTTTTCCCCCCTCTGTTTGATTTCAACATTACCTCCTCTTTACTCAGGTGTGATGTGTAATGCAGACTTTGGAGAGCGCTGTACTCGACTTAATCAGACTTCTCTCATCTTCCCTAGTCTGGCTCTCCCTTCACCAGCTCCACATGTGGGGACAAGAGAAGCACAGAGACATATCAGCACTTTTGTCATTTCAGAGTGAATTGTAATCTTCAGTAACTCCATGTGTTTCTCTTGGAGTGTGGTTGGTTATTTCTACTGCTGGGAGCTCAGTTTTATTATTGTCAGACGGAACAAGGACCAAGTGGACCCAGAGACCAGAGAACACTGTAGAATTGCTTTTCTTTGTAGAAATGTACCAAGGAAACGATCTGGCCTCGAACTTGTTTTTCTTGATATAACTGATACATTTTTAATTCTCTTATTCTGTATTCTCCATCTTCCAGTGCCATTCAGTTGTCTTTGTGGACTTAAATGCCATTTTTTAAAGCAGAAATCTCTCATGAGTGCTTCTTGTCTCATTTTAATGTACCTTAAAGCGTTACTTTGACATTTTGAAGTTGAGTGTATTATTTTCTATTCATCACATGCTGCGTGTGCAGTCAGCAAATTGTCACTGCTTTTTGCCTCGAAGCTGCATAAAAATATTTTTTTTAACATTTAGCGCTAAAAACAATCTCCAGCTACCAGCTAATGGGCTAGCTCATAGCTAGTAGTATCCATTGGTTTCAGGGTGGAATGCTAATAACACAGCTGAGCTGCTGTTTGATTAGTAGAAGGCCCCCGCAAGTTATTACAAGTGCTTGCTGAAGAGGAATAACAGACTGGAGTTCAAAATGTCAAAGTATTGCTCGAAGACTTTGCATCTCTTGGAGGATAATACCAGCCTTTTTGACATTTAGGTCATGTATAATTTTCCCCTGGCAGCTCACAGACCTGCAGAGAATCAGGAAAAATTAAGCTTAAACAACTACTAAACCACACTCAAAACATCTATGTCAAATACAGACTATGTAGTATCGCTTCTTCTACGTGGTTTTACCACAGTGCCATAGTGCACATTTATGGAAACATTTCTTCTTTATGATCAGTTTTTTTGGTGTGTGTTTTTTATTTTTCAGTTTGGATTTTCATATGTGACAATTTTCTAGGGCTTCAAGAGGTTTAAAGCGTAATTTCCCCACATTCAAAATCCACTCAAATGTGATAATTAAGATTCAAGTCTGGTTGATAATGTAAACCAAAAACAAGGTGCTTATAATGACTGCAGTCGTCCGAACGGTTGTGGTGTCACTTGAAAAAGAGTGAGTGTGGCTGAAATGTGGGCGAAACAATAAAAATCCTCTTTCTCAGCATAAATTTGTGTTAGGCCTTAATCAAAAGTACTGGTATTGTCATGCAAGAGTGAGAGGTTCATGTAAGGATTGTGGGAAATGTAGTCTTCATATTGAAGATCTCAATAAAGTAAACTTTGAGATAATGACTAGATAAAGTATGTTTTGATTACTGTCCTGTGTGTAGGCTAATCTGTACTCAGTATTCATAATAAAGATGAACACCAGTGTTTACCATCAAGGACTCATTTCCAGCTTATTTTTCAGCTAGAGCATTAAAATTGCACTAATATACAGTTTGTGGCCATCAGAGGAAGTTCCTGTCTTACCTGAAAGTGAAAATCCACATAATTTACCTGTGTCTGGTCCAATGATACGCTGTTCTGTCCCAGTGACCTCGGCGACTTCTGTCCCAAATTTAAACCACGTCAGCACACAACAGAGCAGCTCCCCCTTCACTAAGGCACACTCATGTCTCTGGGTTTGCTTGAACCTTTATTCTCTAACCAAGTTTTATTTCAGTGCTTGCAGATGTGACGCAAATAAACTGTTCTTGGTTCTCTTGTTTTCTGTCTTTGGTTAGATAATGCCCCGCCTGAATTGTCTACGATCATCCCTGAAATGTGCAAGTACACTGTCTAATGGGGTATGTTTTTTTTTTTGTCTTCTTTGTGGCGCTTGTTGCAAACATGCCTCTCATCTATCCCATCGCCCCCTTTTTAATAATGAGAGAGAAACAGGAGACTGCGAGGGCGAAAATTGAGTCTCACTCTCCCTACGTTCCCCAGCTTTGCTTTCTCGCAGCCTTTCCTCTTGCCTTTTGTTTCTCCAGAGAGCCTTTACCCTTGAGGGCTCGCGGCTTGTCCTCTCCTATGTTTCCCTTCCTGGTCCTCAGCCCCTTTTAATCATGAAGAGATGTTCTTTTCTTCTCCTGTGCCTCAGGCTGAGAGCGGCTTATAGCGCAGCATAAGCTTAAACTCTAACTCTCACACACAATTTCCCCCCCCCCTCACTCCTCCTATCTCCAAAGCTACCATAACCAGGCGAAGCTGCCAGGGCTTCAAGGAGTGTTTAGGTTCATTGATTAATGTACTTTGATTATCTCTGTGTTACTGACTCATTCCTCTTGCTCTACTGCTCTCGTGTGGCCCACAAAGTACAGACCTGCGCAAGTGGAGTTTCCATGTCGTGGAGGCAAATAACGATGAGTAACAGTTCCTGTAAGCATGTTTCCGTGTGTATGAATCTCTGCGTCCGAGTGATGCAGTGTTTGAAAGAGAGAGTCGGGCATTCATCTCTGGTTTCTACTTCTGTCAGTGCTTTGCGTGACCCTTGACCCCGCCGTATAGTACACATCTAGCCTTAGCTTTGTCTGTGTGTGTGAATGGCCATTCATTAGGGCTGCTGTTGAGCTGAGAGCCGACCAGGCCAACCAGGTTTTAGCATGTGGTGGATTGTGTCATTCCCCTCGCATTCCTCTGTGCATTCAAGTGTGGCGGGTGTGTGTGTGTGTGTGTGTGTGGATGGATGGTAGTGATGGGTGGGGGTTAACCAGTGGGACAGGTACATATGTGTTTGCAAGCAAGGGGGGCAGGGAGCCAGAGACCATCTGAAATGGTTTTGCCCTGTCTGCAGCAGTAAACAGCTCAGAAATCAAAGTGTGATCCTGCATCAAAAGTGCAGCGTTAGAGGCGTACGTGAGCGATTTACAGTTGTACTTCTATGAGGGGGGGTGGGGGTCATCGCAGAAGACAGATTGAAAAAAGAATGGTCAAATTTGAAACAGCTGAAGCCGAAATATCCTGAGTTTTTGCTTATACACGTCAAGCTCCAAAAACAGTTTATCCTACAATTCAAAGCCCACTGGTCCAGTTTGTAACGCTGGCTTTCTGTTCAAGCTTCCAGCCATGAGCCTAATCCCAGATAACAGATTGATAAACTCCCTCCAGAGCCACCAAAGACACCATACAACTGTTTTGCTGCACTAAAGGTGTCAGTGTGCTCCAACAAAAGTGCTTGTCAGATGGTTGACCAGCAATGTTTGTGAATTTGAAGAAGAGAGAGAAAGAAGAATTTGAGAAGGTTGCATCTGGCAGGTGTGCAGAGGTGAGAGAGTGAGCAGGCATATTTTATTGATTATTGCATCTTGCTCCTCTTAATGACAGGCAGCTTTTCATATTGGGACCACTTGGAAAAGCTACAAACGCTTTTCAACTTGGTTCTTTCAAGCACACCCCTGCCTTGGTTAATACTCTGTGAAAAGTGAACATCAAATTGGTAGAATGGTCCTTAAAGTTGTCAAACTAGATCAGTTGACTACTTTCAGTTTTCATCACTCTTCTTTTTCTGTAGAATTGCTTTGATTTTCCTCAACAGCTGAAGCTTGAAGATGGAAAAGCTGGATTTGAGATTGTCATTCCTGAGCCTCTCTCCCTCGGCTTCAGGTGCCAGATGACTTGCAAACAATTTGATCAAAATGGCCCAATATTTTGGAGCAAATCCACCGAGCAGCCAGCTAAGATTATTTCTCACCTGTGTACGCAGCGTGATTGTGGTGAAAGATGGGAGGCACATTGCTCGGCAGAGCGCCTCCACTCTGTTTCGTATTAGATCTGATCACTGGGAAAGTTGTCACTCCTGGCCGTTCTACAGATATCTGTTGACTTTGCAGGAGCCTGTGCCAGGCCATCGCTGTAAATAAGAGTTTGTTCTTTGCTGACCCACCTGGTCAAATAAAGGTTGTAAGAATTTAATTATACGTTCATGCTGCAGTACAGTTTGATGTAGAATTAGGTTTGTGCTTTTCATCATGCACATAATCCAGTTAATCAATGTAAACCTTTTGATTACAGGCCCCTGCTGTCTCCTCAGTGTTATTATTGTTATTTGTTGTAGCCGAGTATTCAAATATTGTTTTATTATCTATTTCCAGGCTGTCACCTTCAGAATTCATTCATTTTTGGTGTAATCTCATTTTATTTGAATTTTCTGAATTACTAATTAAAATATATTTGGCCCCAGCTACAGTTATAAATCCATGCCCAGCTTGCTCCTTTGTGCGTCTGTTTGCTCATAAAAATGGATTATTCGTAAAGCCAAATAGTTTTCCAATACATATTATGACTCCAGAACGGCCACAATAGCTGCAATCCACCTCTCCTTCACCAGACATCAAAGAGCAGATCATGTGTTCGATAGAGGTGTTAGTGGGACGAGGAATGTGAATATGAACGTTAACACCTTGAGGACGGGCGAGTGGCCCCTCTGAAGGTGTCTGCAGGTCCCTGCTCTGTCTCAGCTTTCAGTACACACACAGCAGCCATCCGTCTCCCCTGTGGCGCCCTTTTGTTTTCCACTCCGCTAAGATGTGCTCGTTGCCTTCTGCGAGGAAATGAAAGGAGTGTGACCTTCCCTGCCTCTTATCCTCTCTGTGTGAATCACCCCATATTCTGAAACTCAATCCACATGCATCAAGGACCACTGTGCTGGGGGAGGGGGATTTAAAAAGTAGGGGGGAACTAACTAATTGCTAAACGTCAGAAGAAGAAGTGGTGACATAAAGGATTGTATGTGTGTGTCTGCAGTGGAGGAAAGTTGCTAAAAAAGATCAGAAATGGCAGACGTGCCATGCTAAAGATGTTCTTGATCAGTGTGATTGAATACCTTTTTGAACTCGGCGTATTGGACCCAGATTGACGAGTTTACTCTCTGGTGTTGCGCTTAACCTCTGGCACAGACCTCACCTTCAGGTACTAACTCAACATAACTCCTCCACACCTCTGAACCCTGCAAGTATAAATCTCCATCAGCTGAAAAATGTGCATCCACCAAAAGCCAGCATGTCTTTAACTAAGGTATATGGCCTTTACTTACCACCAGGCATGTCTGAGGTTTGATTCAACCACACAAATTATGCAGTATATTTCAGGAGAAACTACCAAACAACATCAACTTGAAACATGGAAGGCTTGTTTTTTGTGCTGCAATGAAACCCTCAGCTTTGTCTGTTTGTTCTGTTTTTTATGATTACAGTGAAGTCTGGTCTTGATATTTGTATTGTGGCCGTGGCTGTTTGCTCTAACTAGATTTCCCCCTTCTTTTTTACATTGAAATTATAGCCCAGTAACCAATAGCTAAAATGAGCTATTTTCATAGATGTTTACCCAACAAACGAGCAGTAAACACTGAATATTCAAATAAACAATCATACCCGTGATTTACTGCACTGGGGATTGATTTTGCTTTTAAATGTGAAGTCTCAATCTAATTCAGTCACTTCTCTGGGCTGCATGAATGAAGCCCCTCACACAGCAGGCTTGCAGATTAAAGCACCAACCCCCCAAAACTACAACCTCTTTCAGCCTGATTTGGATAAATGACATCCATCACATCTGTTGATTATACTGTAAAAACATGACCACTCACGTTTATTACTGACCCCATGAACAAACTGTGTTTTCTGGGCTCATGTTGTGACAATGGGCAGGGCAGTCAGGGCCCTCTGTGTGTGTATGTGTGTGTGTGTGTGTGTGTGTGTGTGTGTGTGTGTGTGTGTGTGTGTGTGTGAGAGAGAGAGAGAGAGAGAGAGTCTGTGGGTTTCCTTGCACCTTTGTTCACTATGTGCATAACCCACTAAGAAATCTGAGGAAAGAGCATATGGTTATGATTTAACCAGCATCTGGATGCAATTCAACCGGGCTTACAAAAAGTGCGCATGTGAGCAGTATTGAAAGTAATCAGATTACAGCAATAAAGTAATCCTGGGCATACTCTCTAATTCAACACAGTTCATATGCAGCAGTGACCACCACCACTCTTCAAATACACAACATACCCAGAATTGAAGAATTTCCCCCAAAAGAGCATTGGCATCATTTCCTGTGTCATGAGCGCCCTCTAGCGTTCAGAAAGTATAGTCTGTTTTTTCTGATAATGAGAAAAAATAATATTTGCATTTCTTTACATTTATCTTGATTCTTGCAGAAAAATAATGTAGCTGGAAGCTTGAACTGTGAAATGCATGCACACCCCCTGTGTGTGTCAGACATGGATGCAGACTGCAGTGTGTGCAGAGGTGTGTTGGTGTGTGCATGCAGTGAGTGTCTCTTCTCAATCAGAGAACCCGCTGCCTGAATCGATAAAACCCGTGTCATGCATTCAACAGACCATTTTAATGTAGGAATATTCTGCCTCTGTAACAGTCTGTTCACAGCGTGCTCCCCCCTAAAAAACTACCAACACGGTGTGGAGCCTGCGCCATAGCCTCCACATGTCTGGATTGACCAAATCAGAGGAAGGCACACATGGAGCAGAGAGAACAGCATGTGTGAAATGATCAGCAGTTGCGAGTTTTCAGGTGGAGTGTTTACAGTCAATGCAAATAACAGAACTGATGCATATGTGTGCAAATCTAATGTGTAGACGGGTTCTTTATTGTTGAGTTTTAAGTGCGAGGCGTTCATTGCATTTAAGCAACTGAAGTCTGTCTTCTTCACTTATCACGTACAGGAGTGGTCTACTGTCTCAAACTGAGTTGTAATGTGGCTTTTTATTTTTCCCCCACACAGTAACTTTGAACCTGCTGAACAGTACTGAACGGCGCTGCTTTGTCTCCCCCTAGAGGTGATGGGAGGATGTCGCACCCTGAGGGAACAGCAGAGTCACGTTTTGCTTGGCTGACCACAGGTGGGGGTCTGAGAGGGGGCATCTCCAGAGCTGCCACAGAGATGAAATCACACACACTGTTCAACACATTGGCTGTGTTTTTACATGGGCTAGAATTTTTAAAGGAGACTGAGCCATTCACAGTGGAAGACACCATCCCCCTTAAAATGAAGCCTTTCCTTTATCTGTTCCAATGAAACTAATTACACACTAACAAAATCAGTAATGTGTGTTTTTATGATGTATCTTGTTCCTTTTTCATGTAAATACAATTTTGTACTTGCTGAAGAGTTTGCATTCATTATTCTCTTACCCAGTAATTGTCAACAACATTATGTCAAATGACTCATTATGTATATTTTTTATGAACACACAGCTCAAAACAATGATAATAATAAGAGCCCCACTTCCCCAACCCAACAACAGGTCCTGTCCAAACACACCACATCAGCGCCTCATAAGAGTAAAAAATATGAATCCAGTGCAACACAAGAAAACATTTTGGGCTG
>JBBMOC010000055.1:1900071-1951865 GCA_037975185.1 Centropyge bicolor | reverse complement strand
GTTGGGGGGGGGGGGGGGGGGTTGAAGAGCTGTACTATTATCAACTCCTTTGTGAGGAGGAAGAAAGAGGTGCATTTAGGGACTGTGTGAAAATTATCAGAGGGAAACAGGGTTGAGAAAAGGGGGAGGGTTTGATATTTTTTCCTGTTTGCAAGAGTGAGAAGAAGAGAACATTTTTTTGAGCACAGGGGCCTTTAATGATTTAACCACTCAGGAGCGTTTGTCATTTATCAGCAGCTCCCACCTTCACTTTATTCAGCCTCTTAACAGGAAGCACAATCACTGTAAAGTGAAATGTGTCTTGTTGGCTGTGTGAAAATTATTATTCGGTATTGAAGTTTAAGTTGAAAGTACACAGTCTTTAGGTCTTTGTGTACTTTTGGTATGATGTAAATGTACCAAGACCACATTGCTTTTATACTTTAAGAGATTGTAAGGATGAAGTTTTGGTTTTTCTCCGAGTCAGGGTGAGGGCCCAAAAAATATTTATAACACTGGTAAGAACACTGCTTTTTCAATCAGTGAAACAAAATGTTCAGCCAATAATTTGAGAATAGAAGAAGGACAGCATTGGCTATTTTAACAATTGTCCCAAAACAACATGTGTTGATATTCAGGGGACAAAGTCCTTCAGCGACTGTAGGGATTATAACAGAAGCAAAGGAGGAAGTCTGGTGATGGTATTCTTATATAAGTCCACAGAGGGAGGAGGTCAGGGTGGATGTAAAGGTCAACAAAACATCATCAGACCTGGCCACAGGAGACCGCTGTGTGTTTCCTGTTTCCTACCAACAGTCAACCACAGCCGTCCACTGACATTAACAAAGCAGTCATTTCAACCTTAACCATTATGTTTCCCTAAACCTGACCAAACCTTAACCACTTGGTGTCACATCATAAAACTGATTTAGTTTTCAACAGTAATTTGTACCGGTTAGAAAGTAAAGACAAACGACGTCAACCAGCCGACAGTGCCGTCAAATCAGAACACGCTTCTATGTGTCGCTCTATGGAGAGAGATTTTTATCATTTAGGTAGAAGGACTTGAATAATTTTCATACAGTCCCTTAGCATGGTTTTGTGACTTGTAGAGACCATCTCTGCAGCACTCTCATGCGTAGTTACAGTAAAATTAATCTTTGGTGCAACAGTGTGTAAAGGTGCTGGTGGGTGAGTAACACTGAAGCTGGGGAAGGATCCTGAACAAGGGCGGCATGAAGTCTGATTAAATGTTGGATTTTTCTGCCACACAAGGGGAAAAATGCCTCCATCTGCAGTGTGCCCACTTCTCTCACAAACATTTGAGCTCACTACCCTCTCATCACTGTACAGTATGTACAAATGGCAAAAAATAGCCGGAGTCCATCGTTGTTTTCAGGTCTATATTCCTGATTTACTATATCGTCAGACTGACTAAATCTATCTCTGCGCGGTTATGCAACCGATTACTAAAAACAAACTCCACTGTTCTAACCCAGATATCTGACAGTTATACAATGCGGACACTGAGATCGCTCACACAAATGCAAACATATATTTTTCCATCTCGCGCTTCTCCTACCGCACATCATCATAATCCCACCACTTAACGCTGGTGGAGGCCACCATGCACCCTCTGTGGCCTGGAAGCTCAGGGTTGTAATTTACACTGAGGATGAAGACAGACCTCCTCCAGCTGCCTGTGTGACTGTGGTCAATCGAAAGAGCGATTATAGGAGCTTAATCCCAGATGATCTCTGCTTCTAAAAGCCACTGCAGCAGGAAGTAAGGAAGGGCCGCAGCTTAGGGATAGCGCCTGGACACCATGGCAGCTGGAAGGAACAGAGAGAGACAGATGTATGAATGGATTCTCGAGCAGTCAATGAGCTTGACTCCTGTGCACTGATGCACTCTCATTCATCGATTAAGTCATTGATGGCTTTCCTATTCCATGTATCTAACCTTCGACCTCTGGAGTGCGTCACGTGTGAGGATGTGAGCAAGCGTTTTCACTAACCTCAACGCATCAATCATGACTCATCTGATTGTTTTCTCTTTCATATCTATCTTGAGCAATCAAAATAATAAAAATAACACCCACAGCAGTCGTTTCATGGTGGGAGAGAGTGAAACTGTTATTTTTATGATTTAAGATACAAATCCATTTGTTTGCAGTGTTGCTCTTTAAACTGGGACTTCTCAGCTATGCACCAAGGAGCTTAGAAGGTGGATTTCTCTGCATGATACGCACCAGCATCACCACTTATCAACCCCCTTTATTTTCCATGTCATTTTCTGTCTGTCTTCATTTCCTTTAGTTTGACTTCAGCAGACAATGTCCTATCCTTTTTTATGAACATCAGAGGTAAGAGATTTTACCTTTCCCTCCAGTGGAAGGAGGTTCACACTTTCTGTGCTCCTTTTATTGTGTGTGTGGAAAATCAGGAAGTGGGGGTTTGGCTGGCACATTAACCCAGACCCCGACAGTGAGACTCTGGCTGGCCTGAAGCCTGCGCCAGGCTTTGGGAGGATGCCACTCTCACTTTGTTTGAGCCAACAGGAGCTGGAAGGCTGTGAGGCCGTTAGTTCTGATGACATTGCCCCTGCAGATCAACTAATAATTGTCCGTGTAGGTGAAAAAAAAACGCATTACCACTCAGCATTTGAAGTAAAAGGTCAGAGAGGTGAACTCTTGCAGCCTCCACAGAGATTACACAGCAGCCGTGGAAGTACAGATACTTCATCCGGGCTCTCTCTTAATCTGAGCAAATGTAAGCTGGTGGGGCTTCAACACAAATCCCTCTTTTAAAAGATAAAGAGAGAAAGATGCTGATTGCTTTTCCGATCCATTTTACTCAAAGAGGCACCTCACATCAGCGGGAGTCATTGCTTGTGACTGGGTGTTGCTGCTGACATGTTGGGACTGGCTTTGTTTTATTTTGGAATTCGACTCCACAAAGGAGCAATCAAGACTTTTTGATATTTTACAGGTGCTTTAAGTTCCTCTTCCCAGCAGTTTGATGTCTGACATCCTCGGGCCGGATGTTTCAAATCTTCATGAATCTCTATCAAAATAGCACTGCCTTGTTGTTTTGTGTCTAACTCAGGAGCAGCTTTTGCTCAAAGTAGATGTAGCAGGCAAAACCGAGCAAAAGAGAGAGACAATTTTCATCAGTTGGCAGCACCTCATTGCAGATAACGATGTTTGCCAGTCGTGGTGGTACTGGAGGGGGTAAAGGAGGGAAATACTCAGTGGAAGACCTTTATGGCATCAGCAAGAAGCCCAAGGCGTCGTCCTCCTCAGGGAGCATCGTGGCCAAATCTGGAGCCCGGAGCAGCAAGACCTCGGACCAGAGGACCGAGTCAGAGGCCCTGGCATCGCAGATCCTGGAGGCGGCGCACCGGCTGGTGGAGCGACGTCGGCTGGAGCTCTACCTCAGAGAATGTGGCCTCTCCCTGGCTGAGTGTGAGGCCGAGCGCTCTGCCATGACGTACAGGTGAGAGGGCCAGAGGTGGACAGAGGGTGAAGTCATGGTGCAGCAAAATTATAATGTGAAAATATGATGCAATTTGATATTTGAGGAAAAAAAAGATGTTGCAAAATGCTTTAAAATTAAACTCTCTCCTCACTACATTCATAGCTTCGACTTACCTCAACCTTCACATTAAAGAGGTCCTAATGAGAAAATAACTGTGCAGCAAATAACAACTGAATGTGTACATTAGGCTGCTACAGAAGTTCAGTTGAAGTCGGAGAAAGAGAGAATGTAAGACCATCCTGAGCACTCAGCCATCTGTGGATAATCCATTTAAATAACATGATTAATATTTTTCTTATATATTACTAATGCATGAATGTGGCTGAGTGTTTGAAGAGGACTGCAATTGAAGGCAGTGAGTGGAGACATCATTCACTGGTGAGAAAAATATATATATTTGCTGGGTTTTTTTCCCCAACAGTGACCTAGAAAGAAATATCACGCGCTTGATGAGATTTCAAAGCACAGCGGCACTGAATGATGTGGCCGGCCTGCAGAAACATCTGGTTGCTCGGGTTTACTAATGTTAATGTTGAATGCAGTAACTTACGTGGGACTTGTGCGTCAACCATTGTACGATTTCTACTCCGAAACCAGCTTGGCAGGGTCAACATCAGTGGGGCATAAATTTGGGGTTAATGATGCATGATTTGGCAGCAGGGGACAGGCGGTTGGTTGTTACAGTGCTCGTATCTCTCAGCTGTAAGTGTTCAGTTTAGCTATTTTGGGATGAAAGTGTTGCCATGAATCCTTTTTCACTGTGACACAGCAGAGAGGACATAAATTACAGCACAAAACATAGACAGTGTATATTTGCAGATGACATCACTATGGATTTATGTGCATTAAAGCATATTAGTGGTTATTTGTGAACTCGTGATTTATTGGCTGTTGAGGAATAGTCATATCCAAACCTATTTTGGGGGGGTTGTCATGACACAGTATGACATTTTATTTGATGCACCACATCCCAAACAGACTCACGCAGGCAGTGAGACATCAGTGAAGTCGCCTCTAGGTGGCAGTGTCCCCCTGGTGTGAAGACAAGTCAGCAACATTACTGAAAACCAGAAAAAGGATCAAAATCTGCAGCTTAAATCATTTATAAGATCAAATGACAGAAAGCACGCCTCATTTACTCTCAGATTCATCATACATTTGATGAGTGAAATGAATGAATGACATATCAGAGCTGAATACAGCTGAAGCAAAGCCTCCTCCTCTGGCAGCGCTGCTTCCATCACTGCTGGTGAATTTCCCTTCACACCTCATGTCTGTAGCGGCAGCAGACTCCATACAACCTCTGAGCATGTGATACCTTAACCTCAGGTCTTCCAGGCTTGAACTCCCTCATGACTGAAAGTGATTACTTGTAATCAACATGACAGCTAACGATCTACCTTAGCGTTCTCTCTAATTTGCTGCTTTTGCTGGAATCAACAATTGCCCACATCCCCAGGTCTCCTGAGTGCAGAGACAGGCACTTTAATGCTGGCAAACAGATTATGAGGACTGAGTGCCTAATCTGCTCTTTGAATAAAATGAAGCTTAATGTACTTAAACATGTTGCATTTTGTCAAATGAATTGTGAGTTTTTGACGGACTGGAGCACTAAAAACATTTAATAAGTGTCCTTTGGCTGTCCTCTTTTTGACAAACCTAATGTGAAGCAGAACAGTTCTTAAGATGAACCAAAGCCACAAGAAAAATAACATGTCTTAAGAAATACTTCAAAGTTGCAGCTGCAGGGAGGATAAATGCCTTCAGCTTTGCTAAACTACATACACACTTTATGCAGAGGGACACCACAAACTCAGCATTCTTCTTTTTGTGTGCTTCAGTCGAAGGAGGTCAAAACCAGCTGTTAGCTTCTCTGCAGCTACCAGAAAAATGACAATGTGTCACTGTGGGCGATGTGGCTCTTCACCCTGTCTGGACCTCATACTGGACAAGATTTCAATAATGCATTTCAAAACTAACTACATTTGACATGTGCGGCTGTTTAAGTTGTTAAATGAAAGCTCAGCTGAATGAGATGAGGCCATATTGATGAACCCTACAAACGCATAGCACACTTTTCTGACAAATATTTGAAACACTGAACAAACTGAGCTCTGCCATATTATTATGTCACAATAGTTATCCAACCTCCCCGTTGGATATTCCGCCTCTAATTCTGAGTTTGATGTCATATGTAGGTGCACTTAAATCAATGAATGGACCTCTTCATTTAAGCTTGAGCATTTTTATCAAGGATGGAGACTTGAGTTAGGAGAGACATGCTCTGAAATGAGCTTTGGTGTAAAGTCTGAGGGCAGAGTTGTATAAAATGTCTCCCCTCTTTCAAGGACATTATCATTATACAATCTGCTGTATAATAAGACCGTCTCATCCATCTCCTCATTTCCTGACACCACATTGTCACACAGCCTTCTTATTTGCAGAAAAGTCAATAGATGTTTGCAAAGACAGGCTCATTTTAGTTGTCTGTTGATTCAGAACTTGAAGATGGAGCAGCTGGTGCTCTGTGCGAGTGAACCAAAGTTCCGAAGTCATTCATTTCAGTGCAATATAGTTTGTGAACTGCTGAGCAAGATGAGTGTGTCACTGCTGTTTATGGTGATGATGATGATGATGATGATGATGATGATGATGATGATGATGATGATGATGATGATGATAATGATGATGATGGACGTTGTTTGGAGTGAAGGTGAAGGTTAATTCTATGTGCAGATGAAGGTTTAGGCAAAGTGATTGTGTAGATTCGTCTCCATCATTCATAACAGGAATTTGACAGGAAAGCATGATCGAGTGATTTTTGGAAAAGTCGTGGCTGCAGCATGCACTTATCTGTGTAGGCGCTGCTGGGCTTTAACAGGACAGGAGATCATTAAACCTTCTTCTCTTTTCAAACGTCACAGCGGGTGGCATCACATTTTCTTTCTGCCCATACAGCTGGAAACTTCCCCATCCCAACTTGCACCGAATAGCTCTTTTTAAAAAAGAGCTGATTGCCAAGTCGACGTTACATTCTGCTGGCAGCTGACTGCCATACAATCTGCTCTGGGATCATCCTGGGACTGCAGATTGCTCTAAAGCGAGATTTCATTAGACACGACTGCTGGGAGCAAATTGACAGAAATGATGAATCTTTGTGTGTTTGCAAGCCCGTCTGCATTTTTATCTGCAGCAGACAGGTATTTTGCCGGTTGTCCTGCTGTGCTATGTGAAACTTTTTTTTCTTTTTTTTTTGGATTGACAGGCTTCTCAGAGGACATGTTAGCCTGCTTCAGATTGTAAACACAGCCTTGAAGGAACTATTATCATTGCCTGGCCACCAAGTGACACATCAGTTTCATTTTAATATGATGTGATGTGATGCACTGGGATATGATATGCCATGCAATGCTATGTTATGATGTGACGTGACTTGGAAGTGGCGTGTCTGCTCTTTGTTGTGAGGTGATGGGGATGATACAGTGATGCTGCAGTGCAATGTGGGTAAACTGTCCATACAGACAGTGAAATAAAAAAAAAGCACTGTCTTGAACGTGGAAGCATGGGTGTGGTGGAAAGACGAGAGATCCCTGCATATGGGAAGGGAGAGGTGTGCAAAATGTAGAGCCACACACACACACACACACACACACACACACACACACTGTACATATATCAGACCTTTTGTGTGCAAATATAAATATAAAAATAACTGGATTCTGGTGCATGAATTTTTAAATGTCAAAACTCAACAGTGTGTGTATAATCCCCACTAACATAATGTGGCGATATGATGAGATGTGTGTGTGTGTGCGTGTAGACCAGTGTGATGAAAAATGTAGAGATCACACCCGAGAGAGAGAGAGAGAGAGAGAGAGAGAGAGAGAGAGAGAGAGAGAGAGAGCATCTTGAAAAACCCCCACATTGCTCGTGTGTCGTGAACATTTTTGTGGAGCCTCTGGAAAAAGAAGGAAATATAAAAAGGGGAAAAAATCTGACAGAAGAAACGATGCGATGAGGCAGATCCGAGCGGATGGAGATGTTCGCCGCTGCAGCTGATTTTTGGGGCCAGTATGCCGGCTTTTCCCCCCCTCAACCCGTGCACGGTGAGATTTTGTCGGATAAGCGGAGACGTGGCCGGTGTGAAGCCCTCCACATGCTGAAGGTAATAAGAAAAGCCCGGCTGTGTGTCTGCTCCTGAATCCCTCTCACTCTCTCTCCATCCATCTTTCTCTCGCATCAATTCGCTGCTGCGTGAGGCTGCAGGGCGATGATGCATCGGTGGGCTTTGACTGTGTGAATCTGATTTTTTTCTTTCTTTTTTTTTTTTTTTTTTTGCTGCAATGTAAATTCGTGCAATCGCGACGAAAAACAAACAAACAATCAAAGAGAAAGAGAAAGAAAATGCCTTATTTCGACGTCAGGTGCGAGGATGCCTGTGGTTGTGATGGTGTCATTGCTGCGGCACACTCCGGAGCTCCTCGGCTCAACACACACACAAGTAAGCTCAGCTGAAGAGGAGGCTGCAAGTGCTTCACCGCCCAACATAAGCCATAGGAGTCTGTGCATGTGTGTGTGGGGACAAGGCCGAGCTGCTGACACTCTGGAGACAGGCATCCGTCCACATTGAGGTCCCCCCCCCCTCCTCCCCACTCCTGCCACATCCCCAAATCTGTCTAAGGACTGCTGTGAGCTGACAAGCTTCCTGATGGGTTCTGGAGAGCAGCCCTGATGCATCTTGCGAGTGTGAAAACTCAGACAGCCCTTTGCCAGGTTTGCATCAGCAGACAGGAGACGGAGCAGACGGCCGCTCTGTGTGTGTCATGTTAAAGGCTGGACTCTTGCCTGCTCCCTCCAACTCTCAGCCAACATCTCTGACCTGCCCTGTCTGAGTCCTTCGCATGAGCGTCGAAGCTTTTGCCACACGACAGCACAACGGGGGAAACAGTGTCAAGCAGCACCAACAGTTTACAGACATTATTGCTTGGGTGACTTTCTAAAAAAAAAAAAAAAAGGTCCCCTCACACCCACCCTTCATCCCACATCTCTATCAAAATAACAGGCACCGGAAACCAGGGTCAGGATGCAGGTGTCTTTCGCCTGCACTGAGCACAACCTCAAGAGTCGCAGTGAGGACCGACTTTGTGGCCTTCGCACCGCTCCACCTCCTGGAGGAAGCAGTGGAGGAGTAGGGGGAGGCGGCGGTGGAGGAGGAGGAGGAGGTGGTGGCGGCGGTGGTAGTGGAGGAGGAGGTGGCGGAGGAGGAGGGAGTGGACAGGGGAGTAATGGCAACTACATCTCCCAAGGCTCGGTCAAGACCAGGGAGGGGTCCGGGTCCCGTCAGGCCCCACAGGGCCATGCCCACATGAAGGAGGCCATCGGCCGCCACACCAGTATGAAGTACAGGTGAGTATGGGGATCAGGAGCTTGATGGGGTGGAGGGATAATTCACACCTGAGGCGTGGTTTTCATTTCACTTTCATTACTCCGGCCTTTTGACCTCCAGATTATCTCACAGGTTCTAGATTACCGTGGCAAATCCTCCGCAGGTGCAGAGTTCGGTCCTCCTCTCATCACGAACCTCTAGCAGCCAGGCTTTGCTTTATTTCTATTTCTGTCCATCTGTTTGGTTGAGATGTGAGAGGTGAGTTTAAGGTTAGCTCGAATTGTCACCAACATGCATTCTGTAACATGTTGTGCAGACTGCCTACAGATCCATTAGCTAAGATGAACAGCACCTCAGTGAGAGCACAGACAGCCGTGATTTCTACTGACATTATACAAATATGACATTAACGCTCACACAGGTGGATGTAGAAATGCTTATATAATCCATACCAAACAGCCATAATGTTATCACAGCACAACAGACAGTGTGCTTATAGGAGCATCTGCCATAGGTGTTTTATGCAGATTCCAGCCTGGCCTCTTGCTCTTTGCCACAGACTAATAAAAAGCCTCCAAGAACAGCTTACCTGAAACTACCCCAGGACTCCCCAGCTTATCTTAAAAGCATTTCATTTTCATTATATAGTGCTGCAGCAGAGTGTCTTATACACAGAAAAGCATTGTTGCACACACTGAGTCTGAGTCATAATGTGGAAAAAAAAAACAGACCACAAAAACAGCAAGAAAAGAATTCCCTTTGGATTTCTCTCTTTTAGTTTATGGGAAATAATATGAATCAGTTCACTTTAATGGATTAGGGCCTCAATGTGACAGTGTCAGCTGTTCGTGCACCCCCCACTCACAGAGGGGTCCACTGAGCAGTGGAAAATAATGCAAATACAATGCATATAAAAACACACACCATCCACAATACTTCAGACTATAACCTCATCTCACCTGTTTCCTTCATGTAGAGAGTTGTAATGACCTGTTTTCCTGATAATCAGGTTGATTCAATCTCTGCCATTCTCTTTAGTCCATTTAGTTTTCATTTAATAGGATGTTTAAAAAGGGAATGAGGCACAGGATGAAACCTGGATATCTCCACTACTCTTTTTTTTCTCTTCCCAGAGAATTGCATGCACACTTCTGATTGGTCTGGATGAATCTGGTTGCTCTGCTGCCTCAGGAAAAGTGTCACCAATTGGGAGTGCAGCAGCACAATAAGTCTATACAGCATATGGCCAGCTCCAGTTGCCAGTGGCAACACCCCAGGCATTGCCTTTAGTTTTTGTCTGTCTTATTTCCTAATCAGCCAGCACTGCTGTCGCTTAACAGTCCCCTCAGCAGCCGGGTCCACTCTGAGCCCCGCCACCCAGCCCCACAGTGTGTTCGTGGCAGCACAGTGGTCACACATTCTCCATTTTACACTCTCGTCACAATCAGACTGTCAGGAAGAAACGGGAATGTACAGGAAACATGTCCGCGCTGCATGAATTGAGCCCGTGCAGAGACTAAATGTCGGAGGCTTCTTGACATGGCGTTGATTGAGGCCAAATGAAAGCCACAATAAAGCATAAGTGAGCAGTTGCAAGTGAATTGGATCTCATCCCTTTTTCCATTTTCCAGATGGCACATATCGTTACCACTATTTGCCCTGTTTGACTGCATGTTTTCTAATCCCTCCTGCTATCTCATTAACCCGAGTATTCATCACTCACTGGCAGGTCGCAGACGATGGCACCTGCTGCCAGTTATCACTCCCATGAGCCCCTGCTGTCACCCCCTGCCCCAACTCTCTCTCTGTTTCACTCTCTCTCTTTGCCTCCTTCCTTTAATCAAAGTTTCTCAATTTCAGCCTCATTTTCTTTTATGAATATTGTTACAATCCACTGCAGCCTTGAAAATGTATGTGTTCTGTAAGAAAAGAAAAATAGTGATAATGGGTGAGAAAACTATGTGAACAACAGAGAAATGGCCAGTCAGGGATGTTGTTTATTTACTGTTATATGTCTCTAGAGAAAATGTTATTAATATTTACATGAAGTGTTAAACCAATATTCAAACATTATTTTCCATTTTTTAACATGTAATATCATCAAATAATCTAGAATAATAGATATTTTAAAATAATTTAGGAAACACAGTGATACAGTGAGTCTCGCAGGCAAAGTCCTGTCACTCAGCAAACTGGCCCTTGATATGACACCCAAGCCCTCTCATTTCATCATCAGGAAGCTGGTAAGCAGCTCATGTGCACTTCCAGCTCAGATTTATCTGCCACTGTTGGACATTTCTCATTGATCTTTGTGATCTTATGGCTGAAGGACACATTGTGCCAGATGCAGGCAGCTGGACGCTGGAGCCCTAACCCCAACCTTATCTTAACACATGAGTGAGAGGAGGAACATGTAAGTCAGGAAGACATACATAGACTATATGACCCATTCGACAGTGAAAACTTTGGTTGCAGCTTTTAATACTTTAATGACGGCAGGAAAGACAGGAAGAGATGACAACTCATGAAGGCTGATTCTAAATACAACGTTTTGGTTCTGTGTTTGGCTCTGAATTTAGCTCAGAATATGTCAAAGTAATAGTCATTGGTTTTCTTACAGCGAGTGAGATGAGAGGATTGATACCACAGAGTAGCACAAAGACTGGAAACAGGAAGTGACCTTGTCCGGTCAAGAAATGGTTCAGCACATGAGCTGCCAGTGTGTTGTTCTGGCTCTTCAGTTTTTGTATGGATTAAACAAGTGAGATATATCATGTTAATTAGTGAGCTTTATAGGTGCTGGTTGGTGGATTTTCTTGTGTTGTGCCTATGCAAGTAATGTCTATATTTAATGCACAGACGTGACAGTGGTTACAATCTTCTCGTCCCATATAATGTTGAAAATTTCCTTTAACCGTTCAGTGGCCTTAGGTAGAGCTGTAGGCCTCTTCTAGTCCTGCCATAGAAGTCCCTGAAGAGAAAAGACACCATTTATGTAGCTGAGCTTAGCTAGCAAACACAAGTTAAAAAATCAAGTAAGATTCAGCTTCAGTGAGTTTCATGCATTTGGACATTGCTACTTGATGCCTGCAGCCCACTTAAAAGCTTTTTCTAGAACTTTGAATGACAGCTCATGATCTTCACCAGCACATTTTTTGGTTTTTGCAGTTTTCTGAGAAGTTGTGATACAGTACAAAGCTCTGGACAAGCTTCTTTAGTGGACCAAGGTAGTATGTGATCTCTGTCACTGGACAGGACTTGCTGCTCCAGCTGTTCTCAAGCTGATGTCTTCTCAGATGGCCCCAAGTTACATTTTCACAGTAGAGACAAAAACTAGACAGTTAAACGGGATAACACAAGGTAAAGTGTAGTGAAGGCTGATATACCACAAATGACTATAATAACAATACTTACTGTTCAGTTGCATGTTTAGCTGGAGAACTAGACTTGCAACTGTTTGCATCAGGATTGGAAGCGTCCTGATAGTCAGCAGTGCAGAGAGGAGCTGTTCTCTAACCGAGTATAGTTGAACAGTGAGTGAACAGTGAGTGGCTGAACTCTGAGCAGCCGATGAAGTGATTATGGAGTCGTTGGTGCTGATGAACAATCCTGTCAAGTTTTACAGATATATTGTGGTCATTTATTGCTATGAGACAGTGATCCAGCCCCAGCCTTATTACTCTCGCAGCATGCCCGTTGTTACAGTTGCCCTTTTATAGGCACTGAGGGCACAATGACTTCACAGCCCCAGTTTGTTAATTTGATCCCAGACTATTTACTGCAAGTAATGTGGTTTTAGAGTTGTCTCATACATGCAACTGTGAAAAGCTGTGGAAAAATTAGCCAGCAGACTATTCCCACTTTGATAAAAACCCTCTGGACAGCACATGTATTTAACTTGTAATGAATCCCAAACAGTGATAAAATATGGACGTCACAGAGTGGAGTCATCATGAATAATAATTAAGTGATAATTAGGTAATTTGGCCTCATGGTGTTATCATGATTAATAATCATTGGAAACAAATGGTTAGTGTAGCGGGGAGGAGAACAAGACTGCATCCTGCAACAACCTTGACCTTCAGCTCTCCTCTCTCTGGATTTCGGAGTTTTCCAGTTGACTGAACAGATTAGTGACATCACTTTGAGGCCCTGCAACAAGTTTTAGGCAAAGTCATGCTGCATCTTCACTCGCTTGATTTCAGTCTGGCTTGAAACCAAAATATAACTAAACTATGATCTGTTCTTGGCTGTTAAATTTCAAAAATAATAACCACATAATTTCACCAGTACAGAGTGCTGAATATAAATCATAGAACAGTGTATTTTTAATAATCAGTATTTATGCAGCTGCATGATGGAGACCTTTAAGAAAACCTATGTGTAGAAACTGCATAAAGCAGACAACTTCATCTTTTCCAAATGTGAAGTGACTGCTGGGTCAGTGTTGTTTAATGAGGCTTACATTTGTCAATATTTGTCTGTGCATGGAAGCAATGGCACGAAGGCTTGCTCTGACCTGAGAGGCTCATAATCAGAGCCAGAAGAATCCACGTCACGTCCTCTGAATAGGCTGTCTAGTCAAAGTCAAAGTCTGATGTTGTCTTCAGGCGCAGACAAAGTCATCAGTGCATGTCATTACATAAGAGCAGAAGAGCACGGCCTAATGAAAAAGAGTCTCCACAGGTCCTGGAAAAGTCTTATTAGTATTAATCTATAGGATCTAAATGTATGATCTTTAAAACCATCTTGAAGTTGTAGTAGCTTTTTGCTCTAATAGGTGCAATGAGAATGTTTCTGAAAAAACTGATTTAGTTATTCTGGTGGTTGGAATAATATTTTAACCAAGCAAGTAACTTTAAAAGGCCTTAATTCACCTGTTTGGAAAAAAAAATATTTTCACAAATATTCTGACTTCACTTACTGTTGCATAGTAACAAAGTAGCTGAGATGTTTTAAATTACAGAGAAAAAAGAAAGACTTTAAACCGAAACCCAAAAACATCTGAGCGACTGCATTTATTTCACTCAGCTGTCAGAGTCTGTATTTATGAGGCAGCAGAGCAGGAAACTGACATATCATTCCAATATTCGGCTTCATCCTTCTCCCAGCAGACATGAAACAGGTCGGCAGGTAGCAGCGCGGTGCAGCGACCTTTTCAAACACTGAATTTCATTAATAAACTCCTCTTGAACACGCTGAGACGACTCAAAGTTCAAACTACACACACGCTTTTGTATTCTTTCAACTTCCAGTCACATTTTTACACCCAGTTCACCTTCACAACGTAATCAGCGGCGTGCTGCATACATCCTCGTGTCCGGCCCTAAACTTTGAATAGAAAAACAGAGAATTCACACAAATATAACAAGGTTCACCATTTTAACATCAACTGGTGTAATCTCTCAGCTGTGCCACTTCATTACATGCAATTTCAGCTAATAGGAGAGTCACGACTACTAATAAAGTGTTAGCAGTTGATACGCAACATTGAAGGGTGTGTGTGTGTGTGTGTGTGTGTGTGTGTGTCAGAGAGAGACTGTCTTTGTGCTTTTTTTTTCTTTCCATTTGCTCCGCTCACAGCATGTGTATTTTATAATTAGGACAGACCTACTTTCCTAACAGTTTTAATGTAACTGAATTAAAAAACATCACTTTACATGAGAAGTCTGTTGTTTAGCCTGATTCATTAATAATAAGTGAAGCAAGAATTAGAACACTGTCAGAGTTACACTGGGCTCTTGTCCCTCAGAGTTAAAGCTTCATGCAAAATACATTTTCTCACTGGTGGTGTCAAGCAGTGCACATTGTTTTTTTATCATCTGTGAAGAGGATTTTGATTTTGGTTGTTCACAGCATTGAAACTTTTAACTGATCATCGTCAGACACAATGTTACTTTATACTTCTCAGATTTTGCTTTTCTAGTAAAGTAAAACTACTTTCTACCGAAGAAATAGTCCCTTGGAAAACATTTACTAGCGTTATAGATTATTTAGAGTACCAATTTTTATTTGTGATCACCACAAATAAAAATTCCTTTGCTTCCTTTATGTTGAGATAGAGGTAGAAATCTCTGCATGAGTGTAACATAATATGTATGTAATTTAATTTAACTGACCCTTTAAAACCCTGAAATGATGCATAGAGCATTTTCAAAAGAGGACATAGTCAGTCCACCATCTCACAGTTCTCAGAAAATGCGTGTATAAGCACACACACACGCACTGATGTGTGTGTTATTAATATCTGCATGTGCTTCCCCCTGGAGAAAAGCCTGCTCAGCATGTGTGTGGCATTTTATGACAACTGCAGGAAAAAAACTCCATCATTTGCGCCTAACCATCTGTATATAGTGTCTTCCTCCCGTCTCAGGTGAAAACGAACTGTAAATGTCAGCACAGGTTAAAATGCTGACTACAACATGACGGAGCACCTGTGCGCCTCCTTGCTCTCCTCCATTAATAATGTTTGCAACAGCCAAGCCAAGTATAATCACCTTGTTTGGAGTTCATGATTTATGGCAGGAGGAAGAATAAGCAAGGAAACAGAAAAGAGCCCTACTTCCAAAGGCTGCAAAGAGAAGCATCTGTGTTTCTGTGAGCTCACGAGTGCATTCATGCATGAGCGTATGTAGATCTGTGCCTGTGTTGGGAGTGTAATTCCCATCAAGCGTGAATATGCACGTGAAAGCATCGACCGGCCCCACTGACGCTCGCACAATATAGATCTCATCAGCTTTCGCACAACATCCTGCAAATCCATGTCAAATGAAATATGGGCTGAACGTCTGCGTACATGCATGTGTGTGTGTGTGTGTGTGAGAGAGAGAGAGAGAGTGGGAGAGACTGTCAGGAAGTAGATAGTGAGAGGAAAGAGAGAGCATGTGTCTCTCCAGACTCACTGATAGTAATTTAGCAGACTGCAGCACTGCAGAGAGCGGCGGAGTCGAGAGCAGGGAGGGGGCGGCCAGTTGTCACACACAGAAACAATGACATCCTCCATTGCCCAGAGCCAAGAAAAAAGTATTTTATGTGGCAGAGCAATCATGAAATTCACCCACTAAAGCAATCCTGTTCCTCATTTGCTCCTGTTATGACGTGCTCATACTGGGTGTGAACCGAACACGATGATCCATCAGCTTCATGCCATTATGTTCCATTTTTAAAAAGCATATTGAACATGTTGAAGCAGAGCAGGAGTGCATGTGTGTTACAGTGGCCGATGCTGTTGGGTGCTTGACATTCTCCTAATGCCAACTCATGTTTAGTTGCATTTTTTACTTGTCACACATAACCTCTCTGTTTGAAGTATGGAAAGAAGGTGTCCTCTTGTGTGACTGAGGTGGTAAAAGCAGCTGGATTTCGGCTTAATTAATGCAGTGAATTCACATTCATCACTGGTGCAAGATAGCCTCGAGCTAAGAAATGGGTTTTTCATACACGTACTAAAGATGCAAAAATGACAATTTATAGGCCCACAGAAACACCCAGGCTGCGGAATAGATTGTTTTAAAAACATGAGTACAATATTCATCTTCAATAAGGGCCCACTTTGGGACCTAACTTTGAGACACACAAATGCCAAACATGTCATTTCATTGCAGACACAGTTGTTATCTTGTGATGCTGCGACCTAAATGCTGTTATTTTTTTAAAGAGTTTTTCTTTTTGCTGTGAAGCTGAGTAAAGGTATTTAAACCAGCAGGGGACATTTTAGGATGTTGTTAATGGTCAAACCTTGTCAAAAGTTGTAAAACAAAAATTTTCCTTTAACTTCCCCTGATTGAAGTTTAGGCAAAAAGGCATAATTTGATGGATGTCACGCACACACACACACAAGACAATTGGCAGTAATGGAAAACAAAACAAATGAAAAAAATACTTATTTGAAAAAAGAAAAAAAAGGCTCTGAAGTGTGTTTTCTCCCATGTGCCTCATTTATATTTTTCCAAGCGTTCAAAGCGACTGTCAGTGTGTGAACAGGCAGAGCTGTCATTGGTTGACAAACGGTGAATCAGAGCCAGATTACCATACAAGGAACCATCAACATCAAACCCCACTAACTCTTTCTCCCTCCGTGAAGCATCCCTGACCTTCCACCTGTGCGCTATTTTGACAGGCTTTAAAGAAATGACACAAACAATATGCGTTTCACACCCATACGCAGCGCGCACATGAACACTGACGCCCCCACGCAGCAAACGCTCACACAGTGGCGCACACACACACACACACATGCTTACATACGGCATGCAGGAATCTAAAAATAGCTTAAGGTCAGGCATTAAAAATAGACCGGGGAAAATAAAAGCAGGACTTGTTCGACTGAGTCTAAATGCTCTGACAGTCTGTCTTCCTGCATTTGGCTATTTGTGGCGGACGCAGGGAGGGAGGCAGGCAGGCAGGCAGACAGGCAGAGAGGGGAGAGGCGCCGGAGATGAAAAGACGGCGAGCAGCGAGTTGCACTGCAGTTGTGCTGCCTCTCCAGCTGCCTCCCTCGGCTAATTAGAGTGGGGGAGAGCGCACATGGAGGAGGAGAGCAGGCATGAAGCACCACACCATTTTCAGCTGTCCAGAAATGCAGCTCTCCGCTTTCTCCCCGCTCGCCCTTCAAAATCCAGCTGTCTGGATAATCAGATGTGGCATGTTGGGTAATGGACCCCTCTTTAGCTTATGGAACATTTCGGGCCATTTACCTCTCAGAGCAGAAAAGCTCTTTGCTTGGACTCTGTATCCGAGCTGAGCTCTGTTCCCTCCGGCTGTTTCACTGACCCAGTGTAATACACTGAACTGTTAACATACGAAGGATAAAAGGTCAATTGTTCAGAAATAATTAGACACAGGCAGTAATTTAACCACAGGCGAGAAAGACTTTCAGTCAGCAGCAGTAGTGGAGGTATTCACATCCAGGAACACTGGAAATAAGTGATGCTAACATCTGTTTTTATCTTCAGCTTTATGCATAAAACCTATTTTTTTGTTAGATCCCATTTACTTTCTCTAAGATTGAATCTGCTTTTTAGTATTTTTAGTTTTGCATTAAGCCTACACAAAAAACTAAAGCAATCCTTTACATGAATCAAAGTAGCACTACCACAATTTTAAAACAATCTGAAATACTTAAATATTACAAATGTACTCTATGTAAAAGTTCTATGTAAATACACAGTATATTGTATTCTCTGTCACTGGCAGCACTTGAACGTCATAGCTGGTAAAGGTGGAGCCAATTTGAAAAACTTCACAAACTGTTTAATCTGTAACAATGCATCATATATTAAGATATGGTCATATTTTTTGTCTATAAAATCCTAATTTGCAAAGTAACTAATAATCTCAGCTGTCATATAAATGTACTGGAGTGAAACGATAATACTTCCCTTTGAAGGAGTAAATGTATAAAATATGAACCCAAGTCTTCTGCTTGTCATCCACACACACATCAGTGTACTGTAAGATGGGATCTTACCTCTGATTGTGTGTGCAAATGTATCTTAAATACTCACACATCACACCGTCTCTTCCTGGTGTTTATTTATGATCTTCACAGACTTGCTTCTCTTTTCATTTTTTCCACAGGAACCTGGGGAAGTCAGGCCTGCGTGTTTCCTGCCTCGGGTTAGGTGAGTTGGTTTGAAGGCATGAAAAATATTCATCTCTGTTTCAACCCCCCCAAAATAAAACAAACGTCTCTGTCTCTCCTCTCGTTCAGGTACCTGGGTGACATTTGGATCACAGATCTCTGATGAGGTGAGAATTCAGATGTCTCTCTCTGTTTGACTCTGAGGAGTCGAATCCTGAGCACGTTCGCTGTTGCTTTTGTGGAAAACACTTTGTGAGCACAAATCTCAGTGTTTTCAATTATAGACACAAAAATCCCACAGACATGATACCTGGAAACTATAGTAGTGTGGTGAGATATTAGATATTATATGTACTGTATTACCCTCCCTGCATAGTGACCTTCACAGACGAGCTCTCATTGGGATTTATCCATTGTCTCCTCTCAGTCTCAATCTTTGTGTTTCCCCCAGATGGCTGAAAACCTGATGGCCATAGCTTATGAGAATGGAGTGAACCTGTTTGACACGGCAGAGGTTTACGCATCTGGAAGGTCAGACGTTTCCCTTAAAGCATCTATTAAAACTTATTTTCCCTCTGGTTTCTGGATGTCCATGTCCTCAATGAACATCTTTGTGCACATTTGCTGTCTGATTTCATATAGTTGTGCAGTGATGTGACGTTAGCATCAACCCATCACAGTAAATGATGTGTTTCTCCACAGAGCGGAAATCACTCTAGGGAACATTATCAAGAAGAAAGCATGGAGGTGATATTACTCATTCTTCCAAACTGACTCACATGCATGTGAAGAGCTTTCTGGCTCTACTAGGTCATGGATTTATTTTTTAAAATCTTAATAATCCCTAATAATCTTTGGCTGCTCTCAAACGCACTGCATCTCTACATGTTTTTATTATTGTTGGAACAAACGCACCATTAAATTATCTCGAGGGAAATTCATGCTTTTTAGACAAATGAGGAGCTTTAGCTTCAGAAAGACTATAAAAGGATAAAAATGTGAAAATAAACTCCCAGATCACAAAACATGTGGTGGATTCTTGGGGTATTTTTATTCTGGAGAAAAGATTTTAGGATAAATAAAAATATATTTCTTGGATGTAGTTTAGATCGCAGGCACAGAGAAAGTCTTTTATTTCACACTGTACATATTAGAAGTAGAAATAAAAAGCAGAAGATTTTCCACATAATTAACTGTGCTCCTAACCCTCTTGTATCCCTGCCAGGCGTTCTAGTTTTGTCATCACAACAAAGATCTATTGGGGAGGCCAGTAAGTGTAACACTAAAAGACTGTACGCGTAGTGCAATCAAAATCCTTATTTCATTCATCATTTCAGCAGAACATCAATAATGTGTATTTTCATCCCTCCACAGAGCAGAGACAGAGAGAGGACTCTCCAGAAAGCACATTATTGAAGGTAGAGTGTGATCATTTATCTTTACCGTTAAGTACCTGGAATTAATTTATGAAAAACATAATCAAACACAAGAAGGTTCAGGGTTAGTTCAAGGCCCCGAAACTGAATCACTCAGTATGTGTAATCCTACAGCTCAAATCTAATCAGAACATTATAAAACAGAGTCAAAAGGGGTCAGGTTGAGTGTCAGCATATTATTTCTTAATTTCCACTTATGTATTTAGAGATTAATTAAAATTCAAAAGTCTGTTTTGTGGCATGGAAATGTTTCCCAGAGTGCATTAGTTGAACCCTTAAACATACTCTGACTTGTGATGAATCATGTGATGACCCTTTAATCTTTGGGCGTGAGCACTGTTGGTGTCGCTCACTTACAGCCAGTTCATGTCCAGTGTCGCAGTGAATACATCAGCATTCCTTTAAATCAAATAAATGAGTGTGTTTCACAGCAGCTTCGTGGTTGCGAAGGTGTGTTAGCCAGAGATGAGGTGCGTGATTTATGAAAGGTGAGGAGTAGAAGGAGGGAAAAGCAGAGTGAAATCCGAGGAGGTCGTATGTTTCGCTGTCATCAGCTGACTGAAGTCTGTCCTGTGTGTGGGACGGAGGAAGTGAAGAGGGTCAGACGAGGAAACGAAGAGCTGCAGTGCAAACAACATCTCAGCTCCATTGTTTTTGCAGCCACTTAATCAGCTCCCCCTCCCCAAAAATAATCCTGAAGAAAGCTCAGAGGGTATTGGCCTTGTATACAGTCATCTTCTTTGTTCGTCTTGTGAGCAGTTTGGCCTTAAGGTGACCATTCACCAAGGAGCTGAATGGGCTGTTTGACCCTCATTGTTGTGATGCTTTTGATTTGAGGCCGTTGTGTAATGAGTGAACTGCATGCAGGGACACTTCTCATTTTTTCACCTTATGAGACTTTAATCCCTATATCCAATTATCGACTCAGAGGGATTACCGTGAAGTTTTGTACAGACATTCACGGTTCGTAGACAATGTATCCTAAAGACTTTGTCGATCCCCTGACTTTTCCTCTAGCGCCACCACGAGGTTGACGTTTGTGTTTTTTAGTGAAATATTTCAAATACTGTTGAATACTGGTAAAATACTGGTGAAATACTGGTAAAATTGGTACAGCCATTCATGTTACCATGAGGATGAACTACTCACTTTGTTGATCCCTTAACTTCTTATCTAGCGCCACCATCAGGTCGAAGTTTAAATTCATACAATACTTTCATATAAGACTAAATACCTGCAAAACAAATGACATCAGTTATAGCTGCACTCTGCGTTTAGTTTTAATTAACAAATGTTAGCATGTTTACACATTTGGTAGAACACGGTAAACTTAGCATGTTAGCATGCCGATGTTAGCATTTGCTGTGCCAAAGTATAGCCTCACAGTGCTGCTAGCACGGCTGTAGTTTCTTTTTACAGCAATGGATAAACTGATGATGTATGATCTATGGTTAATCATTGTCCACTGTTTGACAGGTTTAAGAGGATCCTTATCAAGACTGCAGCTAGATTATGTGGACATTGTCTTTGCCAACAGAAATGATGTCAACAGTCCAATGGAAGGTCAGTTATTGATGAAGTTGTTTGCTGATATTCTTATGCAGATATATGTTATGTCTGCAAATAGCTGCAAATAAGTGTCGTCATATAATTTAAATATGATGTAATGTGCTGTGGTTTGCAGAGATTGTGCGGGCCATGACATTTGTAATAAACCAGGGTATGGCCATGTACTGGGGAACCTCACGCTGGAGTGCCATGGAAATCATGGTGAATGCTGATCTCCCTTTCAGAAAGGCTCTCTCTACACAAATTTAATGCTGTCAGCTTAGGGCATAAATGCTGATCGTTAACCATGGCATTCTGTTTCTGTCTGTTTGGCATCAGGAGGCGTACTCGGTGGCCCGCCAGTTCAACCTGATACCGCCTGTGTGTGAGCAGGCAGAGTATCACTATTTCCAGAGGGATAAAGTGGAGGTGCAGCTTCCTGAGCTCTACCACAAGATCGGTCAGACATCCTCAAGTCCGCTTATCTTTACTTTTCTAATTTAATGTTCATCTCGTTTCATTCCAGCGTCTATCCTTATTCTGCTCTTTCAGGTGTTGGAGCGATGACCTGGTCTCCGCTTGCTTGTGGATTAATCACAGGAAAGTACAGTGATGGTGTACCAGAGTGCTCCAGAGCAGCAATGAAGGTCAGTTTGATTTGACCGGCCCTCCTCTGGGATTTCTCTCTCTGAAAATCAGCCTGAGCGTAATTCTCTTCCCCCATCAGTGGGGCACTGCAGTGTGAAATCAGTACTGTATCAATGCTTTTCTCCATTTTGCTCATGGTGAAGGGATACCAGTGGCTGAAGGAGCGAGTTAACAGCGAGGAGGGCCGCAGGCAGCTCGCTAAAATCAAGGAGCTCCATCTACTGGCAGACAGACTGGGCTGCACCGCTGCACAGTTAGCCATAGGTACGAGCCAGGCATCGTGACATGATTGTACAGTGCAGACGTATGGAGACTTATGCTTTGCTTTTTTCATTGTTGTGTTACCAGATAATTTGCATTTTTGTAAAAATGTCAATGTTCTTGTGATGGTCATAAAACTATTGACTGAAAATGTTTGTTCATATATTTCACACATAACATGAATGCGCTTTGGTTGATAATGCAAAGAGAAAGTCAGGTAACACATCTGGGCAGGATTTAGTGCTCAGTGCTTATCCACCCTCATCAATGACCATATTAGTTAATTACATGACTTTTTTTTCCATCAATCATTAGTGTTTATTTATTGTTTAGGAAGAAGGGTCCACCATGCATCCTCGTCTGTCTATTCAAAATGATTTTGGATCACTGTCTTGATACAGCCTTTCAGACATATTTGCTCAACTGATGTTAGGTTAGAATTGCTGCTAAAATATTTTTGGTGCGAACATTAGACAGGATTTAAAAACAGAATCTAATTTCCCCATTTTTTTGGCTGGGTTTCACTGGTTTCCTCTCTGTTTCACAGCCTGGTGTCTGCGCAGTGAGGGAGTCAGCTCAGTACTTCTGGGTGTTTCTACTACAGACCAGCTGCTTGAGAACCTGGGTGCCCTCCGGGTAGATTTTATTTCCTCCTTTTTTCTCCCCACATCAATAATTCTGCCTGACATACTGAGCCATACTTGTTTGAACCAACAGATATGCTACGTTGTGTGAAATACAAGTGTGAAACGTGTCAAAAGTGACAGATGGCATTTTAAAATGATTGTCGTCCCTCCTTCCTCCTTGCAGATTTTATCCCAAATGACCCCTCAAACCATTACTGAGATTGACGCCCTGCTGGGAAATAAGCCACACTCAAAGAAAGAGTTGCGTGCTTGAAGATGCAAATCTGAGTGACAGATGATGTTTCAAGAAGATGAGGAAGACAATGACATTGGGAAACATCGCTTTTTGCTCTGCTGTATACTCAACAACTTGCATGTCCTCAGCAACATTATGCTTCTAGTATGTGCGCATTTCCATTTTGCGCAGTACATTGTATCATGTATGAAAAAAAGAAGATCTCTCAATTGTGAAAAAAACAAACAAAAACAAAACAGGTCATATATTGTTCACTGCCGATTGTTCACAGACTAATTATTTCTCCAGAGGGGGAGGCTAAAGCTGGTTGGACGACAGGTCTCTGCCAACCACAGAGACCAGGAGAGGTTGAAAGATACTCGACTGCTGTCAAAGCAGATTTGACTCTTATTAATCAAATGTTCTAAAGTGGAAAAAAAAAACACCCACCTCTGTGCTAAAATGCAACTTAACTATGTGAACGGTGCTTTCATTGGACATCTGAGTCTCCTCCCCTCGCAGCTGCCTGTTATTCTGTATGATGTTTAGTACCCAGCAGCCAGAGAGCCAAAGGTTAGTACTCATGTGTCTAGCCTAACATTTCCCATAGTGTGCATGTGACTGGTCTGCCACGCTCACTGCTTTACAGGGTTGGGAACAATGGATTACTTGTCCAGTCGTTAAAGTGGTCTGACTGTAAAAAACAAAAAGACAAAACTAATCCGGTCTGGCATGACTTAAAAACAGGAAGGCCAATTGATTCATTAACACACACACTGAACTACTGATTTTGGCACAAATGTCTTGATCTAAATGAAAATGTATGGATCACGTTGCAACATTGGACTTTTAGATTAAAGTTCACTGTTGATAACATGTTAAAAAATGGCAATCAGGAATCAGTAGTGGGCACAATTTGAAAGTAACCTTCCCAACCCTGCTGCTTTCTCAGCAGTCTTTTTGCCTCCTCTGTTTGTAAACTGTGCGCATGTCCCTTTAAAGAGAGAAAAGCCCGAACAGGGTGTAAATGTGGCATGGCTTTTATGGCTTATGTAGATTTGCAGTGCCATTGTAAGCCTTTTTTTTTTTTTTTTTTTTAACTTTAAATGGCAGTTTGATCCAGGATGTCTGCTGGTGGGCACTTTTGCTTAAAAGACTCTCTGCAGTCTGAAGACACTGGCTGTGTGTCCATCTGACATATAATCTTTGTATTGTCCTAAACTGTATCAAAAGATGTTGACGTCACCTTCGGCGATGCCGTTCTCGTGAAGAGCATCATTGTTCCTAAATCAGAGGTTTTGAGGCAGTTGGACTATATGGAAAGGTCACTGAGCATCTGACACAAAGATTTGGACACACTGTGGTGAACTAGTAGTTTTCAAATGATAGGACATAAATGATAAGTCTGAGTTTATCAAATGTGATATTACTCTTGCCACAGGTCACTTGGGGTAAGATTTAGCAAATGTAACTCTTTTTTGTGGAAGCCGAAAAATATAGCTTCTCTGCTCATTTCTCTGGGAGTTTCCTCTCTCTGTGTATCGTTTGTTCCCTCCGTTCTTGCACACACTCATTTTATAATGTGCATTTCTTGTCTTCTCCCTTTAGTTTTGTATTGATTTTGCTACTTTGAAAAGTGAAGGGGGGGTTGTTCTTTTTGTGATTTCCCATGAAAACAGCACTAATCTCCAGAGCAGGGGTGTGTTTTGATACATGAAGTTGTTTGGTACGAGGTTACAGTGTATTGTAAATAGGCTCAACTGTTTGGGAGATAACAAGATAAAAGGTTAAACATGTGAATCATGAAGGAAATTCCTGAAGGAGCAGCTGAGACGTTGCTGATGTACAGTTCGACTGAGTGTCGCTTCCAGTGTACATAGACACTTCAATCAAACCTTGGAAATGTAACTTTGCCTGCATAACTTATATTTTATTGTCTTGCAAAACAAAGAGAAACCAAAAGAGAGAAGAGACTGCTCACATTGAATGTATCATGTCTGTTGCTCCAACCTATCTAACCGAAGGGGACCAAGCACATCATGTGTTTTGAAGGTAGTTTCTTTTTGTGTTTGAACCTGTTACATAAAAACCTGAAGAGCTGTCATGCAAACATTTACATTTTGATTTAGACAAAAAGGTTCAAGCAAGAGCTTCATGCACACACACACACACACACACACACACACACACACACACACACACACACACACACACACAGTCAAAATGCACTTATAGAAAGATACAAAAGATTTTCTATGTTCTATTCATAAACCTAATCAAACAGTAGCTGTTAAGTTGAATGGTAGCTCACCTTTCGTGCTAATATTTGAAATATTATTTGTGTATATCTTTGGTGATATTAATATATGAGTTTATAAACAGCTGATCCCCAAAAGAGATTCTTAACTGGTTTATGAGCTATTACCCACAATGCAGTAAGTTCTAGACTTATACTCTCAACCTCAATTCTAACAAACCATGTGCTCCTGTAATAGTTTTCCACCTTGCACACTTCACTGAATGACATGCTTTTGATGGACACACTCGCTTGGATGCGCAAAGCTGTAATATCAAAACAAACATTTTTTCCTTCAAAATTCTTATGCACATGCAGAGTAAAACAAGCAGAAGCAGCTCTTTGAACAACAGCTTTTACTTATTTGCAGTCAAACAGTCCCTGAAAAATCCAAGCCAACAAAGGAAGACATCAGTAGAAAACACAGCCCATAACACATACTTCTGAAGCTTATCAAACACTGACTCTACCTTGAACCCTGACCATGTTTGGGCACTGCATTTGTGCACCCAGTGAGGCTCTATATGTGTGTCACTGACCTGCTCCTTGATAACACTGACCTGATAACAGACCTGCTTCCTGGTGTTTTATACTGACAAGGAGCAGTGTTTTTTTGCAAGTGAAGACAATGGCAGCAAACTGAGAAAGCAAATAGTACCATGATTTTATTGTCTGTAGTATATATGATGTGAAAGAGATGTTTTAAATCCTCTAGCTATATCTGGTGTATCAAAAGCTTCATTATCTTTGTAGTTCTTGTGCCCATGCAAACTTAGACTGAGCTGTTATTTCTATTCCTGACTGACACTTTATTAGTTGACTTGATGTGAAACTTGTTAATGCTGACATTTGCGACACATGACTTTAGCAGGCTCACTCCATATAAGAGGCCCAGAATACTAAAAGTCTGCAGTGGTTTTAGAGAATTAGGGCTTGAAAAATGGGACTTTATTGGAAATGGAAATTATTAACCATGTCTACAAACAGCATATCAAAATACAAATCACATCAAGGTGCCAACTTTCCACTTGTGGCTTGTAACAGACAAATTGATTTTTTTTCAGGTCATGACTTGATTTTTGATCAGAGGGTGGTGATTTATAGCTAATTTATATATCTAACATGCAAACAACTCTTTGAACTTGAGAAAGGTAAGAGAGGCACCAAGCCATGCAATATATTCACTGCTTCAAAAATCAAAACTAACACAAACTAAGTGGACTCCTTTCATCCTCCCAAAAGTCCAGCAGCTCTTCACCTGTCGGCCCCAGGGTCGTTCAAATGGCTGGTACAAGAGCTACGTGACAGCCGTGTGTCCAGCACCGTCTGCGCTGCTAAAAGAGCAGAGCCTGCTGGGACGACACACACATGCTTACCACAAACAGAAAAACATCTGTGACGCCAACACTGCTAGCCTGTCTGTTAGTGGCCTCCCAAATGTCATCAGAGTGACAGATGAAACATATGTGTGTTACAGCAAGCCACCCTCTGATAGAGATTATCATATGCGTTGGAAAACGTTGGATGTGTCACCGCCAACGCTGTCGAGAGAAACAGGTTTCACCACATGATTCATCCTTCCTGTGAAGAAGCCGGTTGAACAAGGTGATGAAAAACAGAAACCGAGGAAGAAGCCGCTCAGCAGCACATTTGCGATTTACAAGCCTACAAAGCACACATAATATCTGCCTAGTTGTTTTTGCACCAGTTCATATTAATGATCAGACACAGCACTGAGGTCAAAGTAACCTGTAGCTGCTGCTGTAAAGCCAAAGGCACAGATGTCAAATGAAATCTCCTGAAATTGTAATAGTGGAGGAATGCAATCTCTCTCAGTATAACCTGAAGGTTTGAACCATTTACTACACTGACATCTGGACTGTGATATTTAATTGGATGGGTGAAGTTTTGATGTCAAGAGCGTGATCTCTAGAATCTCAGACTCCTCAGTCAGCACCAGGGCGTCAAGAAGAAACACGATTCATGTAGTGGGCTTACATAACAAGGCTGGTGGTGTTTGAACAAGGGTTGCCTCTGTAGCCAAATCCTGATGTAACTTGTTCCTCTGAGGCCTCCATTTCTGTCCATCGAAAACACTTCAGTGAGCCACTCCATCACGCTGGGTGACATATTCCTTCATTACTATAAATATGGCCACTGTAGTTAGTCTCTCAAACACCATTCTGCTGCAGTAATACTCACTGGAACATCAAATGTGTATTAGGTAAATTAAATATGTATTGACCTGCTTTTTAAGGTTCATATCTTAAGTAGGAGATGCATGAAAACCCAAAATAGAGACATGGACAGACATATTGTTGGTTTTGCTTTTCATGGCATTTGTTGACAATAAGAACAATTTAGAACATTGGCCTTGTCCTTTGAGCTTTGCCTGTGCATTTAGCATTACTGCAGTGGTCTTAGTAAATGTACTGTCACCAATAACTTTTCACATTCACGTTTTCATTTGCTCACGACCGACCCAGCTTGCCTCCATTTGTCAAACATAGCGACTCCTATAACTGTAGAAATGCCATTTTTATTTTGAAAACTGAAAATAGAAAATATCTGCATTCCATCTTCAACTAAAATGCTCCTCTTTGTCCTTAATTCATCCCTGCTGTCTGCACATCTGCTGAATCACATTCAACTCCCCACAGGTCGCTTAACAACAACAGCCTTTCACAACATTGCAACATGCCCTAAGCCCCCTTTAGCTGCTGAGGGAATTAAATAGTCCCTCCAGCCCATAAAGTGTGTTTTTTTTATAGTTGCTCTTAAAACCACACCCATGCCCTATCTCTTCTTTAATCCCTCACCCCTCTTCGACAGATGATTATTGTTTAACTATTTCTTCATAAATTTATCCCAGCAGTTGGTAACAGCAATAATTACTGTAATTACACTATAATTAGAAAAAGAAAATGTGTGCAGAATGGAACAAAAGATGAGTCGGGTGAGCACAGATTACTTTTATTTTCTACTAAAATACATGTTTCATGCAGGTTTTGTCACTTTCCACAACAGTCAACAAAAACACAATGAAACTAGTGGAGAACCACCCAGAGGCATTTTGCCTCACAACATTTGGCAAAGAGGGATATCTAAGTTGCTCGGTACAAGGTTTCATATGTGCAAATTTCTAGTGGTTTTATAAACGGCGGGTCTTCATCTGCGGTAACATGCCATTACATGCTTTCCTTTTCCAACCAACAGCCAGCCAACCATATCTGGTCATAATGCTGATTGAAATTAATAATTGGGGGGGGGGAGAAAGGCCGTTAAGAAAATCATGCTAAGTGCGCTGGAAATTGGAAAGTAAATAATGGAACCAGTGAAATATTGCTTTTAAAAATGAATGTAATAAATATCAGTGTACAGTACAAAGTAGCCCAAATACTCTCCACAGAGGTATATCTCTATTAGTCAGCTTGTTTTAAAACTCACACATATCGTACAGTTCGGTTGGTCTCTTTGTTGATTAGCTGGGTGTGGCAAGTAAAGAGTAAATGTATATATTTTCCGTCCAGTTTTCTTGTCAACCTTTTGGCGCCCACAGAGACGGTTGTTCGTTGGCAGGCTGTGGCACAGCTTAAGTTGAAACAGTGGAGCAGAAGGCATATGTGAATCAGAGTATACTAAATGTAAAGGAGAGAAACGGAGGAAAGTCTGCGCTCCGCTTTACAAGGCCTGCTATGATCTTCATATGAAAATAAAAAGAGGTAGGCAAATTCTCTCCACTGCTCAGAAAATACTGACAGTTTAATAGGATGCAGAAATGAGTATGAAGTACTTAGTCAAACATACTACACACAAAGCCTGTTTTAAAGATGACAGTCCAGCACAGCATGCTTGAAATCAGCCTTCCGACCTTTTAAAAATAGTTTCCTTCCCTATACAGCTGATTGCATATTGATACTATTAAGACTTGAATTACTTTTTCATGTAAACAAGGAGACAACAAAACACACGACTCATGCATGCATTATCATCTCCAGAATGTAGAACAACAGTAAACACAGACAGATGTTACTGCACAGTATATTTAGTGGCTTTTGCTTGGACTTTTAGGCTGCAGGAGAATGTTAGAGAGCTTCGTTAATACAGAAATAAAGCAACCACAATTCAACGCATCTTCTTTTCTTTCTTACTGCCCGTCTGCATGACATCATTAAGGGTAAATGACATGAACGCAATCTGCTCAAGTTCATTTTCCTTCCCGCACTCTATCAGGCAAGAAAACTGATCCGTGTCACCGTTGTAAGCCAGGTCTGAGTAACCACTGGGTCCCCTGTGGATGATCCGGGGTCTGTCCCATCCCAACGAGTGCAGGGGGGATCGGTTCAAATACACGCCCATGTCCCTCCTACTAGACTTGTTGGTTGGGTGCATGAAGAGGAGCCAGGTTTGCGTGTCTGGAGACAAGAGCGATGTGCCACAGGCTTTGCTTTCAGCGTCGTCATTTGGGACAAATTCGGGAGCAGGAAAGCCGATGACGCTGCCCTGACAGCCCGAAGGCGGTTCAACGAGCTCGAGAGCAATGTGGGGTTTGTCAAAAATCAGGCCGCTGTTTTCACTCAGGGCCTCACATCTGTGGCCTCTGTTACGAGCATTGCAGTAAAGATGACTCCTGCCCTCGTGATCTATGATCTCTGCCATTTCACATTCACATGACTTTTTTCGAAGCATCTTACCAATATGCCAGGTCTGGCCAAAGTCTGCACTATATATTGACAGTGCACGTGGGTAGGCTGTAAAAGGAATGGGGAAGGAAAAGCATCTGTGGGGGACATAATAAGCGTATGCTGGGATAATCAATCTGCCGTTCTCCAGCTGAACACCGTGGCCTGGACCCACAGCGAACGTGGCCCACTTATGGACAGTTTCACCAATCACGCTTTCTGTCAAGTCTCTCAGCTGACTCCAGTTTTGCCCGTCATCGCTGCTGCTAACACAGCAAAGACGGGTCTTGTTCTTACCTGTGATGATCTGCCTCATCTCTGTGGTGTTTCCCCAGACACAGATGAAAAATAAAAACAGGGTTTTGCTGTTTCTTTCATACACAGGGCAAGGATTCATAGTGCGGTGGTCTGGCAGACATGCTGTGGTCAGCTCCTGACTGGACGACCACTGGAAAAACACAATAAAAGACAGTAATTAAAAAGAGGAGCACAGGTAGTGTTGGCAGTCATCAGTCTTTGAAGGTTCTCAGTCATCCATGTCATGGAATTCATATAGGGTTTTAATTCACTGCAACTGGACCTGATTATAGAAGCTTGCTGATGTTTCACTTCTCATCCAAGAAGCTTCCTCAGTTCTGGTGGTGTGGCACCCAGCAGAACTGAAAAAGCTTCTTGGATGAGAAGTGAAACGTCTTCAATCTCCTACAATCAGGTCCAGCTGCAGTCAATTAAACCCTTATTTGAGTTGCCAGTCATCAGTATTGAAGCAAAGGCTAATCTGTTGGTTAGTGTGAGTAAGAACCTGAATAGATCCATCATCTTTCAACGTTCCTCTTCTCATAACAAGGATTTTGGCATCGTGGTCACACGGGGAGGATCTTTTCTCTGCAAAGGCGAGGAAGGTGTGACTATGCCTCAGATAAATGAGTGCAGGAATTCTGTATGTTATTCCACTCGGTTCCCTTTCAAACAAAGTTGTTTTGACCGGCTCCTCTCCACTGCCACTCTTTGATGGTGAGTTTCCCATGGTTGATTAGAGTTCCTGTGAATAGATAAAGTTCCAAATATATGACAAATGCTTACATGCTTTGCAGTCTTGTTATAACAATCTTTGCAACACAGACTCTCAGGAAGAGTTCACACTCCAGCAGCTCCTCATAGACACACATGATTTCACAGTTACGTACACAATCTAACCTATGCTGTGCGTGCATAACGAAACCCTTACCTTCACTTGCCACTCTTCACATTTGTCAGCCCTGATCTTTGCGTGAGCGTCATTTTACCGTCTTATTTCACGCCACAGCAGGATCCTCAGATGTTCACGACACTGATGCTATGGGTCCATCAGAGGAGAAGACGTAGCTGAAGCGAGAGACACAGTCGCACTTACTTCCGTCTTCGATTAGACGCGTCCTGACTCAACTAGACGTCTGGTTTAACCACTTGTGTCAGCTGCGGCTTCAAAAATCCCGTTTGATCAAGTACTTCTCATTTCAGTGTACCAGCACGACAGCTAAATGTCAGACAGGGAAGCTGTTATCTTTTAGAGGCGGGAGTGATCGTAAACATGAAGTAACTCAGGTCTGTAGTGCCACGCATGCTCAGTGGGGTCAATTCGATTAGAAGCTCGCTAGCTAAACATTTTAAACGAACACGGCTCGAACGTAAATTAATCTTAAGCAGTAAGTTGCTGTCTTATGTTATATACGAAAAACGTCTGCATCTTCCTAACACTGGATGGGCAATGTCTTCAAGCATAATTTTATCAGTGAATTCAATATCTGACTGGGTGGGCCGACCGGTTTCTTCCGCCTTCGCCTGTAAAGGAAACGTCCATGTTTGGTTCATACCGCCCCCTGCTGGTCGGAGGAGCTGCTCTCGTCTTGCACGCTGTTGCTGTGGACACAGTTTGTCTGCAGATCAAATGGACGTAATGCAGTTGTAGCCATTCAGATCATGAAAACCGTTGTATAAAAAGTTGTTTTGTGATAAATGGACCACACAACTAAACAAAATGACTGCAGCATCCAATAAATTTGACGATGGGCTTAGTTTTCCTACCAAATGTTTCCCAGCTCGGACTTTAATGCACCGAAGAAAAGAAGGTGGGTTTAGGTTAATTAGTCTACTGACAGAAACATACAGCTGACATTTTAAGACACTTATACTACATTGTTATTAAGTATAAAAAGGGATGCAATCAACACTTCTATTCTTCAACAATTAGCCTGTCAATTATTTGATTAATCAATACATTGTATTTATTATATGACGAGGTGGGGTCTCCTCAAATGTTTTTTTTTCTTGTCTGATTAAAAGTTAAAAAACCTCAAAGCTCTTCATAAATGTAAATGTTTGGTAATATTAGTTTTCATTAATTTATTACTTTTCAGTTGACCCAATTGTTTAATCCACTGAAAGGATTCTCTTAAGGGAGACAAAGGCCAATACAAATGATTACTTTTATAATGGTTTATTATGTGTTTATAGAAGTTGCATGATAAATAGTTTTTTTGTCTCTTCATTTTAATGTAACTGAATGGTCACTATTATATGTATTAAACTGGGGAGAGACAAATAAACTATGAGACCAATAAGCTTTGCATCTAGATAACATTCAGTATCATGAGTGGAGGCAAACACAATTTCCATGACAGATGACCTTGAGGAAAAAGGTTCAAAAACGTTTGTCTGTCATCTTCCTAACATTGGATGGGCAATGTCCATCCAAGTCATCTTTTTCCTCAACCTTTTTCCTTGACCTGAAAATTATTCTGCAACTGCTTTATCACTTTACCATGTGAGACATTAATCAAGCAAAAATATTCTTTGCTTCCAGCTTTGTGTGATGATTAATAGACTGTTTACATTTGTAAATCTGCAAACAATATGATAACGTGCTGACATTGTTTCATTCAATTTGACTTCCCTTATAGGTGCTGGTCATTGGCTTGTGGCTTACAGAAAAGCAGAGGAGCAGAAATACAGGAATGTGCATCAAAGAATAAAAGTAACTTACAGAAAACGTGACAGCAACAAGAGCACTGATAGTCCTCGTGGTAACACATTAGATGGACCTTTCCTGGTAAGGCACTGAAATCTACTTACTGTATGTGAAAACTGCTTATTTGACAAAAGAGGCCCAAACAATTTCAACTTTCACTTTTGTCTTATAGCTCCAGTTGCAGTGTGTTGATAAGCCGTCTGAGCTTTGCTCTGTCGACATCAGTGACCAGAAACTGTATTCTGTAAGAATCACTTATCACATTTTTGCAAAATTATTTGGTAGTTTGTGGGTAAAAATGATTAAAGTTTTTTTTTCTTTATCACACTCAGGTCAAGCCAGAAGATCTCAAGGTCTTTATCAATGTAGCTTACATTGATGCATCGATTAACTCCCTCTCTTTAGGTGATTATTTGTATAGATCATGCAGATTTACCTTCAATAAGTTTTTGTGCGTCTTGTAAAAAGTCCGTTGTTTTTCTGCAGGGTCTTTCAGCAGCTTTGTGTCTTTAAGAGAACTCAATCTGTCGTTGAACAGGCTGTGCAATATGACATTTGACGCTGCACATTTCCCTCATCTTGAGGTAAGATGACTGACTTTGACATGCGTTACTATAGTAATAACTATATACTCTATTCCAGTTTCTTCCACATCTCCAGTTCTTTCATAATGTAAGATCCTTGACATTAACTGGGGACAAGCAAAGAAACCGTGTACTGCCAGCTTAAGTTATGTATCTCTAATAATTCCCTATCATACCTTTTAAAAATATCATTTTAATACTTTTACCATACAACATCCACAATATTTAAAACTGCAAGATATCTTTGTTGCTAATGAGTGCTTGGAGCAACTGTTCTCTTTGTTCTATTTTGTCTACCTGATATGGTTATGTTTATCTGAACAGTCCATTTAAATCATCACAGGTTTTGGATTTGTCCTACAACAGTTTGTCTGCTGATGATATTGTGTCCATCGGTGGACTTCCCCGTCTAAAAGTCCTTCATCTGACCGGAAATGAGCTTCGTCATCTTCCTCCTAATCTGGCCTCTTCCAGCCATGATGCCATTCAGCTGTTAGTACCTTACTTTACATGAAGCAACAATATAAGAGTGACTAGGTGCCGAGTTTGTCATGGAACTTTTATTTTATTCATAGCACTTCTACTACCAATTCAGAAAATGCTTCACCTATGATCAGACAACTTACCGTGTCAACTCAGATGACCAGCGTTAAAGCAAATACATTTACATTTAAATAAATTGTTACAGTAACACTTTGATGTAAATTTATGGAAAATCCACTTCTGTACTAACAGTATTTGTTCATTTGCTCTTGAAAAAGAGCAAAACCACAAGTAGATAATTGATTGAATGGATTGAATTCTATCCCAGCTTCACACACAGGTCAGCTCTGTCAAGCACTGCTTTGTGTAATGGTTGTTTTAGTCAGTGAGACAGTGGCACAAAGCCTGGTTTCTGTAGGAAAGTTATTACAAAAACATGGATATGAATATGGAGAAGCTGGCAGAATGAAAGACAACTAATCTGTTTCATTACATCTTCCACAGTGAAATGCAAATTCATGACCTAAAGTCTGATGCTGCCTCGAGTCGGCTTTTTACAATTCTTACTGCAGAACATATCTCTGATTGATGTCCTTAAACAGGCTGTGCACATAAACAATATCTGTCTCAAAAGCATTCACATGCATTTATGGCTACAGTTCATGAGTAGGAAAGAATAGTAATGTATTCAAAGTTCTTTAACCAATAATAATGCAGATGTTTTATAGTTTTGTGGTTATCTTTCAAAACAGGTCTGTCAGTTCTCATTTGGTATCTTAAATCTACATGTATCAATCATACTTATCAGTATATTCAATCAGTACAATGGTGTGATTTCTGTCCCAAGATTCAGCTCATTTTAACTGCTTTATACTATTATACTGTTTAATCTACAGCAATGCATCAAATTCTATAAGATCATGATGTGTTGAACCACATATGCCTAAAAAGTTTTTCATGAGCTCAGAAAAACAGCCCTGTTTTCAGCTTTGTGACAATGCATTTGTTTTCAATTTTCAGATTTCTCAACTCATAAAGGAATACAAAATGTGCACCACATTTCACCACTGTACACAACAGCTTGTGCAAACTGTTCATGTCTGAGAACAGTTTCTAAACTGGCCAAGAGGGGGCGCACAAATGTTCCAAATTCACCCTCCTGATTGTGGTGAAGCAACTGTAATGTCATTCAGTACACCTGCTCTGTAGCCAAGTATATAAATGAGCATGCTGTATATAGCATGTTACTGTAACTTTATGGATTTAACTGCGTTATTAAATACAAATCTTTTTTTTCCAGGCTGTCTAAAGAAGAAGACACACAGTTTAAAGCTCTTGAAGTCCTGATGCTCGACGACAACAAACTGCCCTCTGGAGTCTTCATCAGTCTCACAAACCTCAACAGGTCATGAAATGTTTGCTATGTTAAACAAAGCATTACTGGAGGCATAACAAAATCAATGGAAACATTCATTTAGCATTTTTATTTGTCACTTCCAGGCTAACGTATTTAAACCTACAGGGGAACCGCATTTCTGAAATACCATATTTGCGTTTGATGGCCGCTTCCAAACCTTTGCAGACTTCTGTTGAAGAGCAAGCTGAAGAAGAGGCACTCGGTACATGCTCAGTGAATAACTGGATCTGCATGTCAGCTTCCTCAACATTCTCAGAAACCTATTGATTTTTATCCCTTCCAGCCTCCAACGAGCCAGATCCTAGCACTGATGAACATGTCAAGAGGATCTCACAGGTAATTCATTCTACAGTCAGTGTTTGAGGTCATCAGTGCATTTCTGTAGCTCATATTTTAAATCTGTACCAAATTTAACATCTGGTGCAAGAAAAACTGGGAGGAGAACTGCACAGGATCCAGTTTGCCACTACCTCAGCTCCAGTTCCTTAATTTAGCTGACAACAAGGTGAGCTTATTAATTTGTACAGATGTATCTCCCTTTGAAAAATGAGCCAGCGTGTCTCATTAGTGTTTTTTCATCAGATTGCAGAGGAAGAAGCTCTGATGGCCGTCGCTCTTTTCCCCAAGCTTCAAGAAGTTGACATTCACTCCAACCCTCTGACCACACAGAGAGCTGGTAACCGTCCTTCTCTTCTCCCACAAGAGGCTGCTTTTAAAGATTGGCTCTGAATTTTTCATGCTGAAATCGCCTTTGTGTGTTTGAACACAGGAGACCCTCCCTCACTGATCCACTTCCTCCAGGAGAGACTGGGGATAACAATAAAGCGTAAGAAGACACAGGAAGTTGTGAAGCCCCCCCTGAGAGTGTCCACTGATCCAAAATGGAAGGTTGGATGTGTTCTGCATTGTCTCTTCAGATTTCGCTCTATGAAAGTCAAACAGTTAAGTCAACGATTCATCTTGTTTTTTTCTGACATTTGTGGATTGCAGGTGGAAGAAAAAATCCCAAAGGTGTCAAAGAAGCCAGTGTTGATGGATGCACCTTGTCCTGCTCGGGCCCAGAGAAGGGAGCTGACTGGCAAGAGAATACAAGAATCTGAAGGGAAGAATAGCCGAGACGACACCCTCCAAGAAAACACAGAGCACTTCTTTGTTACTCAGGTATGAACATGTGTGATTCTACTCTTCCTGCTCTTGGTTGGGAAGCATACATTTGTCATCTTTGGGTTTATAAATACTTTTTAAAGTTAAAAAAAGTTAAAAGTTTAAAGTTCCAAGTGGATTAGTGACTGCCTTCCTGGTGGAGTAAGTATTCAGAAAAAAGGCCCCTGTGACTGAATATGACATATAACAGGATTTTACTGTTATTGTTGTTGAGGTGATGATTTTCATTTTTTGCATTATAGGACATTTAATAATTATTATAATTAGTTCCATAATGGTTCAATCAATTGTTTAGTTTGTAAATATAGTGAGAAATGTTACAATTCTCCAGAGCCCAAGGCGACACCATCACAAGTGTTTTTTTGTCCAACCAACAATCCAAATCTCAAAATAACCAAAAACAAATTGAAATTATTAAAATAATTAAAAGGCAAAGCAGCAAATCCTCACTTATGAGAAGCTTGAACCATGACGGCACCTTTTTATAAATATGACTTTTGTCAATCAGTAATTGATTGTTTGTCTATGTTTCAGCTGTACTTGTATATGTTTGGTATGCAAAAATCCTAATTAGTAACTCGTAACTAAAGCTTTCAAATAACTGTAGTCAACTAAAAATACAGTACAATAGTACAATATTTCCCTCTGAATTGTAGTGGAGCATAAGCATAAAATGTCATGAAAAGAAACTCAAGTAAAGTACAACCCCCGCAAATTTGTATTTAAGTAAAGTACTTGAGTAAATGTACTTAGTTACATTTCAGCACTGATGCCTAAGCAGTATCTCAGTCTTGACATTTCAAATAAATTTCTCTCTTTACTCAATGTTCTTTCAGGCAACAGATGTTCCCGAACACGAGTTCAATCTTCGAGCTGATGGGAAGGAAACTGCCGAGGCCGAGGAGAGAAACGAGGACGATGCCATCCCTGAGAAATTTAAGCGCTATAAACTGTTGATGAACACCAAACCAAATCCTGATGCGGTGGAGCCCATCGGTGAGGAGTGCCATTTCACCTGCAGCTATTTCACTTTGTACTTTTTCCTCAAGCCCTTAAAAACTTTGGCTATACAATCACCCCACAATGAAGGGGAATATAATAATTTTTTTTTCTTTCACCAGGAATTCAAACAGCTGTTAGGATGCTGGAACACACACTGAGGAATCTTAATGTTTACAGAGACCCGAAACCAAAACTTGATTGCATCCAGTCACCATACAGAGAAAGAGAGAAAAAGGTTTAAAATTTTGCTCATGTGAAATTTGCATTCAAACTCAATAACACTGTCAAACTGTAAGAAATGTAGCCAGAAATGTAAAGAACACGGAAAATGTTTTCACCTTAAAATAAAGGCTTTGTGTGCACAGATCAAAGAGCTCCCACGGCTGAGGCCGATGAAGCAGCCAGCTGAAAGGCTTGATGACATGATCAAAGAATTCAAAGAGAGAACAACCATAAGAGAAGTCCCGTTAAGTATGATCCATTTCTGATCCAGCCAATATCAGCCAGCTTCACCTTTCATGACCTTTATATAACGCTGCGTCCTCTGTGCAGGCAGAGCCATACACAACACAGGTGGTAACAGGCAAGAAGCTCTATCGCTGCTGAGGGAAATGAAGACAAAGTACAAGATGGTTCATAAGAAAACAATGGAAGGAGCAGCCAGCGTCAAGTCTGATGGAAACGGAAACCGAGACAGAGCTGAAACTCCACCTGTGCAGATGCTCTAATTCAAGTGTTCCTGTCATCTTCAATAACACATTTGGTGTGAATTTCCCCACTGTGGGACGAATAAAGGCTTATCTTAATACTGGTTCAATTCAATTCAATTTTACATGTATAGCACCAAATCACAACAAAAGTTATCTCAAGGCACTTTACATACAGAGCAGGTCAAGAGACCTGACAATATATAGAGACCCAACAGTTCCCATCGTGAGCAGCATTTGATGTGACAGTGGCGAGGAAAAACTTCCTTTTAACAGGCAGAAACCTCGGACAGAACCAGGCTCAGTGATGGGCAGCCATCTGCCGTGACTGGTTGGGTTGAGACAGAGACAGAGAGTGAAAGAGGGGGTCGATAGCGAAACTAACAGTATTGAACGGAGACACATTGTTAACACATTGTGTGAGTGGAACGGATTAAAAAAACAACCATGCATCAAACATAAAAGTGTTAAATTAGAGCCAAAAAGAAAACTGTAAAAACAAACTTTTTTGCCCAGAAGAAGCCCAGAGCCTGGAGTATAGCAGGGAATTGATTATTATGTAGTTCAACCCTGATTCCAAAAAAGTTGGGACTGCGAATGTGATAGTTTGTTAATCCTTTTTCACATGTACTCAGTTGAAAACAGTTCAGAGACAGTATCAGAGTTAGTTATAGTAGTTAATAGTATAGTTTTGTCTGGCATCTGCTGAACTGTGTTTCTGTCTCTTCCTGTGGGTCTGTCTGATTAATCCAGCGACAAGGATGGAGTGATGGTTCTGAGCAGCTGCACCTCTGCTGTGACCACAGTTAATCCAGCGTGCATGCATAGTATGCATCAACCGTTTGCCAGGAGACAATAAAAGGCGGTTGCCTTTGGGGAGTTTTAACCATTTGCGGACATTTATAACATTTAAGTCCAAGAACGTGTTTGAGTGTTTCCTCGGACTCAATGTGTTCCCTTAAGGATGCTCTTGATCATCCCAGCTTGTTGATAATAGTGTTTAAGTCCAATATTAGGCAACAGGCTGTGATAATTAGTGAGGCCTCTCCCCCACTGAAGTGTCCTGAGGCAATAAAGCAGCGCTGCTTTGGAGAGGACTGCTCTGACTTTATTAGTCCATTTCACTTTTTATCTTCTGACCAGTGAGGAAAGACAATGGAATATTGTAGATTAATAAACTATCATAATAAAATCCATAGTGAGCCCTGTGGTAACTGGAAATATAAATGTGTGCTTTTCATATCTTGTCATGTAAACTTCAACAACCTTGGAATAATATAAATATTAATATCATATTAATATTAGCTCACTTCTCTGGTACAAGTAGAATAAGAGTGTCACCCTGAAGCTCTCTGTGTTGTAGTTTGTGTTGGGTGCAGCAGTAGGTGTCTGTACGTTTGAACAGAGCTCTGCAGGTCAATAATCCACTCCACATTCTTCAACACATCATTTTCACACTGCAAGCTGGTATGTCATATGTTACTTTCCTGCATCCTCACAATGGATGCGTTGTCATTTCTAGTCATGATCTGTGTTTGTTGTTCATCTCCTGTTTGATTTCATGGTCTTGTCCTTCATATGATTCCAATTATTTTTTCCCCTCAGAGCTGCTTACAGATGTGGAATGCACTTTCAGCCCAGGTGGAATAAATCAATAGGTACTCTGGAGATATTTCATGGGATTCAGCGTTATTACATTCATGTGTGGATGTTTCCCTGCTTCTGTATGTATTGAATAGTAAATATATGTATTGCGTACAGCAAACCAGCTTTCTGTGTACAGCCAGTGGATACTTCATGGTTACTAGTTTCTAGTATCCTCTGTCATTCTGTGTTGTGTTTCACAATTTCATGTTCATTTTAAAATGTATTATGATTTAAGTATTTTCATATTCATTTCTATATATGAATATAATTCACATTTTATTCATATATAATCCAAATTATTATATCTCAATATGAAATTTCTACCATTGCCATTTAAAAGCAATAATCAAAAAAATATTTACTTAGAATTTTTACAATTACCAATAAATTATCTGTAATAATAATAATAATAATAATAATAATAATAATAATATAACCAACATTAAACTAACAATACTTTTATTGGCACAAACATAACTGAAACATTATGATCATGCAACATCTGACAGAGAAGGAACAAGTTACGATACATATGGTGGGATGTGGCAGGATATTTAATATATTGTTATTGTTACAAAAATCATCCAATGCTCAAAATTGAAAGTTGCAACACCGTGATGACCATGTGGTTCGATTTAAAAGTGAAGAGTGTGTTTGCTCTGGTACATTACTCCTAACAACCCGTAGTTTGTGGTGTTCGGGCAAACACCTGGCCTTCAGTCTGATGGTCTGGTTAGGCTCTTTTCATCTTTAGCTGTATATTTGATGGTAATGAGGAGACTGTGCCAAATGGCAGAGATTTGACACGCTGCAGAAATACTATTTTCCAGTCCATTGGAGCAGAGCTGGGCTGTGTTGCAAACATATCTCTTAGTATCGGACACCACAGCTGCTGAAAATCTTGCTCAGTGTGATTAAATGAGCTCAGTGAGTGAATTATATAAAAAACCGTGATAAATCTCTTCAGAATATTTATTGCTATTTTTTTCCACAGTGTGTTTGCTGCTCCATCCAGACCGGAGTGCAGGCCGCCTTGAGTGTTTGTTGTTGCTGACCACAGTCTTGTTAGTGAGTAATTCTGAAGTGATAATGATTAGCACTACAAGGTTGTATAAGTGTTGTGTTCTCATGCTGGAATTCTTTGAAAAAAAAAAAAGCACATTTGTTATTGTGCAAGTGGTCATTACACACGTTCATTTTCTACAGCTCTGAGCAATGATCAGTCACAGAAAAGGTTATTATAGTCCAGGCAGAGAGGAGGCGTTCACTGACCTCATCACTCACAAAACTCCAAAGTAACGTATCAGATCTGCTATTTTTTTAAACATGTGCAAGATGGTAGGGAATAGTATGAACGTGTTTAGATTATCACTACCATGATTTGTCACCAGCTAGTTTGTGATGAATCACCGTCCTTTGCTTGTCTTTGTGGCAGCTATGATCAAACCGGCCTCGGCTCTCCCTGCTACATTTACTCTATCCACACAGACAAGTCATATCAATCCATCAATCATTGTAAATCATTGTAAAATTATTATTTAATTAACCTTTTTAATAGATGAATGTTATTAATCTTGGCCACACACCCTCAGTACCTTTCTACAAGAATTTGGCATCAGGAGAAAAGTCAATACAAAATCAATAAACAACTCCAGGTTCCCTTTTCAGTCTGATCAGGTGATTGGTACTTAATCCAAGTGAGTCATGTTTGAATCTGTCAGCACACTTCACACTGTGAAAGATGCTTTATATAGATAGAATACAAATATTGAGGATAGACAAAAATACTTCTCCAAAGCATTTCTATGTAAGCAAATCAATTTTGATGGATTGCAGCACATCAGCACGGTCACAGTGGTTGCACTGGGAGCAAATAAAAAAAAATGTCATCATGACATACCATCACACAGTTGCTCAAGTGATATTGTATCACGCTTCCATAAAGTTCTGGGACTCACAAGAGATATATGACAAAAGTAAAGTCAAACTTGAAGCAGAGGAAGCCAAAATATCCCGACTTTCCTCCCTTTGGTTGAGGCACACAGACACTGGGTCCCACGATTCTCTTCATGCAACTTGATAGTGAGAGAGCACTAAGTTAAGGGAACTTGATGTGTGAAATTGTTGGAGTACTCCTTTTAGATTCTTTTGTTAAGGATACTTTGATTCGTCATGTATCACAATCATGTATAAGTACAAAGACTTATCTGGCTATCTGGCCTACTGATATTGTTGATTTACACTCAGTGACCTCTTGAGGCACGCACACTGAAGAAGTGAAAATGATCTACTAATGCGACAAATCACTTCAAGACCCAACATAATTACACAGTCCACATATGTCTGCTATTCATTTCCCACAAATGTAAAGTTATTGCAAAAGTTTCACTCTGCTAAAACCAAAGTTAGTTTTACGTTGCGTGTAGAATGAATTCAGGCCTCTTTTGTGTTTTTATTGGACTCTTCTTCACATTAACCTCAACGCAGAATAAACAAACAGACAAAAAGGGCTCAGCAAGGCTTTTCCTCTGTAACCTCTTTTGTTCTTACCATGAAAAACTGATGAGGTGGGTTATTAACTGAAAACACATTTCCATCCATGCTCTCGGTGATATAACAGAATCTGGCAGGAGAGCAACATACTCTGTCCAAACGCAAAAATAACAAAAGACACGGCAGAGAAAGGCATCGCGGTCTGCGTCTTAGGCAAGACAGAGCATTGCTTATAGATCTATATGTTGTTGGGGTTTGTTTGTCTGTGTATTTCAACACAGTGCATTTTCACATCTGGAGCAGTCAGCGCTGCAATCAGGCCTGAGAAATGTTTGGGTAAGGTTTGTTTGACTCTCAAATTAGGGGCCAACAGTTAAGCTTTGAGAATAACCCTGTGGAGACTCAGACACCAGATTTGGCTCAGGAAGAATAGGCCTGAATACCTCATCAACACTCCTCATTACTCGAGTGCCAAATGAGTTCACTGCAGACTGGACCTATTCATTATTTCTTTTGATGGACAATTGAACTGTAACACACTTATCATGTAATCCTGGAAAGGCTTGGGATACTCTGGCTGACATCTGAAATGAGGCCATTGTTAATTACAGATCACAACCGTAAAGTTGTTATTGCTCTTCTGTATTCTGAGCAACAAAAGATCTTGCTGTGGTCTGTCTTTAATAGTTTACAGTCATTACAAGCACGTGTTTAAAATGTTGACCTTTAACCTGAGCCGCTCAGGATGAGGGGATGAAGAGCAAAGTGTTCATGACATGTATCCCGGTATTGTCCGTGTTCTCTTGGCCGGACTCCAAACATCAGCTAAAATGATCAGGGCCAACTTAATTAACGAGAGGGTAAGGGTGTAAAAAACAGAGCCCTTGATAGATTTCGGAAGTATTTTGATGAAGTATAAACTCAGGGGTTCTGCTGAGCACCTTAATCAGCTATGAAAGCAAACACATCTATCAGACTTAATTAACTTAACACAATTTGGCTCCCTTTGAATCAAAAGACTGCCTGATTGATTTGCAATGCTTCAGTTCCCCACAAACACTGTATGCATCAGTGAGGAGCTGCTTGCTTGCAGCACATGAGGAAATGTTTGATTTAATCTTTTGAAATTAGTTCAGCTCTGCTGCTTTCCTTTGCAAGACGATGTGGTTATCGCAGAGCTACAAAAGGTAAATCCTGTGTGAGCTTTTTATGCGACATGCACGAATCAGTGTTTTCTGACTGTCTTGCAAAAAGAAGTGACACATTAAACAACAGTTAATGTCACAATAATGGCTCCAGTCTCGGGCCGGGTCGTGACCCCGACTCTCGCATTTTCTTCACTTCTCACTGAATCTGGGTTACATGGGCAGCAAGGGTGGAGTACGCATACACACAGAGCTGACCGACTGCATGATTTATACCTACTGACTGCCCCCAGCTGTTACAATTGCCAGAGCCAAGACTAAGCATGCATAGCTGAATTGGCCCGTGAGACGAATCCAGAAACATCCACAAACTGAGGACTGATAGGATTTCCATCAAAAATGACATAGAGGTTGAAACACATGGTGTCACATACAACAAGTTTGTTGTAAATAAAAATCAGTTTCAACCTGCTCAGTATTCATCAGTGAATGACATGCATGGGAAAACTGCAACGTGAAAATGTTAATTACTCATTTAAGTTGGCAGCAATGACATAGAACGCCCCTTTCTCACCCTTCTGACGGGGGCGGCCTCTTTGGACGGCCGAGGGACGGACTGTTGCAAACGGTCATGTCAAACAGTTTATACAAAAATATGACGGCTTTCTTCAGAGAGACAGTAATGAAGGCACACAAGGGAAGTGCGTCTGTTTCAAAATACTGTTTGATGCCTTTAGTGAGAGACAGACTGGCCTGTCTGGCGCAAAGTGTGAAAGAAACACAATGAGTCATTGTGGAAGGGGAGGGGACAGAGAGCGAGCACGTCGGGAGTTCACAGAGAAGGGAAACAATATTATTCTGAAGCGCCCACAGTCTACCAAATCTGCTGCTGCACACTGACTGAGTCATGGGAACCACAGTGATAATTTGACACCTGTTGATCAAACAGGCCTGCGGACAGACTGCACACAGTGCTGCTGAGCGAAAGGCTGCTTTCACAGATCAGTGTTACAGGAGTTCCAGGGAGCTCGTTATTTCTGTGACATTGTCTATAGCAGCGGTTTTTGGTGGCACTTATTTAATTATGATCTACTTCCTTTCCCCTGTGTTTTGGAAATACAGATGTCCTTCAGTTTCTTGGTCTTAAATCTGACAGCGCAATCCCACCCACTGACACTAGTGGGAACCCCCACTATGACAATGTGAACATTGGGGTTGTCAGTGTGTGGTCATCTCTAAGGATTAAGTTTACAGTGAGAGGGCCCAGTTTAGAACAGGTCACTTCTGATGACAGAAGAAAACATCTCCTTTTTTTTTTTTTTTTTTAAATAAATCCATTCAATAAATTCTTAGTGGATATTAAATCTGCAATATCTGACATATCTGGGGAATCGCTAACATTATTATCATGCTTTTAACTTGATAGGACAAACATCTTAGCTAAAAGTTGCCTGTTTACACAGAGTAAAATCAGCATTCATTAAGTTTCTGACCATGTGATGAGTCTAAGTATAGTTACTGTCTTCCAGCTCTGTTTTTGGTCTGCACCAGCTCCTGAGACCAATATCTGCCTCTTTAGTTGCTTTTTTTTAGAGTCTTAGGCCCCAAACCAGAGAAGAGTGGGAGTGAACCAACACAGTAAAGCTGTGGGTAAAATAAGAATAAGGGAACTGTAGAGTCAGGTGATAATTCTGTGGCTTCATCACTGGAAATGACACTTTCCACATGCGAGCAGAAATATGATCATTTAAATATTAAATCTTTAACACTGGCTAAAAACAATTTTTGTCTACATACTTTTCTTTCTTTTCTTTTTTTACATCCAGACCAACACTGTACATATTGTTCTATTTAACTGGGTTTTGTCAGGAGTTTTTGATGCTTTTTTGCCATAGAAGCTGTTGGACCACGAGTGCTCCTATCGTCCATCCTGAATCAGTATTAGATGAGTGATTCAACATGGAAGTGTAGGGGCAAGGAGCTCGGCGTCAGTTAAGTCTCACATATTAACCCTTTAATTTTAAGGAAAAAGTCTTGATTACACAGATATGACAGACAAAGGCATCAGACAGACCCTCTGTGTCATTGAGGTATGATAAGTTATTTTTTTTTTTTTATTATTTTAATACGCCATTTTTTTGAGAATGCTGGTGCTGGGAAAATATTGTGTGTGTGTGTGTGAGTTTGGAGGGGGTGAAGGGAGTTTGGACTTCTGCTTTTGATTTTCATGCCTCTGATAACATTTCATCTCCAGCGGGAAAACAGTTTATCCAGCCTTCCGGAGTTCGATTTAATGGAAGCCTGCAGGCAGGGACAGTGTTAGGGCCGCTCTGCTGCGGCCGGCATGCAGACCATAAATGAATCAGCAAACCGTTTTCAAACAACGCCTTCAAAAACAACTGTGAGCTCTGAACCTCATCTTAAACCTGATACATATTCCCACTGTCTTGCTGTGTTTTACTCTCTGCAAATACTTCTGGGCCTTCCACCATTTCAACATGAAAGTTGCAGCTGAAAACAAATCAGATAAAAACATTCAGTTTAAAACTCTGAAAAAACTTTATGGGTTAAAACTGTGAGGTACAGAGTGCATTCAACTATGGCCACTTTAAAATACAAACATTCCTGGCATGTGGACTTGTAAAATGGCATTAGGCTATGATAACAAACCGAATCCTGTGGCTGTGTAAAAATAGCTACAGTGGGTCTATAGTTTGACATTAGTGAGAATTGGGAAAAGGCTGTTTTCACACTTCATACAAAGTTGTGACAAGAGTGTGTATTCACTGACAGATTGATCTCCAATTCAATGCCTCTTTCTACTACATGCAAAAACATTCAAACAGTCAAATGTATATACACAGAAATCATACAGGAACCAATATGCTTTAAATAAGGTGACAAAACCACTATTTGTATTTACATTAAATATGTTGGTGATCACAAAACAACCCTAAAAAACCCTTTACATTCTGAGCATAACGTGGCCCCTTGCCCAAACATATTCTAAAATTCAACTAATTATTTTCATATGATTCAAGCAAAGGGTTTGTTTGAAAAATGCTGATCCCGAAAATGTCCCCAACCATTCCACAGACACACATATTAATGTCATCGAGTCACTGAGTCTAAACCCCCACAGAGACACAGAGTTTGCATCTGAATCCACTTAAATGTTTGACTAATGACAGGAGGCCGAACAATCTGCCAGTTTATGACCATGACAGTTATTAAGACACTGCTATAGTCTGTGTTTTGTAACCTAATAATTTACAAATTAAAATACGTGATGATTAAAAGAAGGTGGACAATAATGCATCGATCAATAAACAATATTATAAACGAGAAATTCCACTTGTATTACAGGAAGTACAACATGTATGAATAAAGTACGCACTGTATTTTAACCATGGAGTTATTGGGAATATAAAGAGTGTGACTTGAGGAGAGACTATTAGGGTGAACACAGGTCTTCTGTCTGCTTGGGATTTAGGAACGTCACCATCTCCCGAATGCCATCTTCACAAACTGTTGTCTGAGGAGCTTTGCTCAGGTTCTCTCCCTCCTCTTTAAATTTTCTCCACGTATCTGAAAAATGAACTTGATTCAATATGAATTTGTCACAGAAACCAAAATAAGTCAGGAGGATTTCACCAAAAAGGCATCATGAAACAAACCTTCATCGAGTGTTGTAAGTAATGTGTAATTCTCAGGATGGTCCATTATATCTTTTCTTTGAACGTCACCAATTTCCATTAGTTGTAAAACACCTGCATGAATAAAAAACTCAGATGAGAGTCAGACATTGGTGCAGCGATACTTCAGCTTAAAGTAATAGTTTGACATTATGGAGAACACGCTCACTCATTTTCTTGCAAACTTAAACAAGTGTATTTGGGCACAGTTGTGTGTTCTGATTAAGCTGAAATGATCCTTTTGCAGAAATTCACCAACCCTTTGAGTTACAGTGGTTTGGGTAGCTGTAGGTTTCAGTGTACACCTCCCAAATCTGAATGGGATTGCCATTGCCTGGATCAATAAAGAATTATCTTATCTTAAATTATCTTATGTTAGCATTGTCCCGTCTATGTCCATTGGTGAATGCAAATTCTTTACGTTTGGTTCAAGGATGGTTTGTTCCATCAGGGTGAAACTGATGTTCATTTCCTGGTTTCTTTTTATCTTTACATTGTGGTTTGCTAAATGTGACGCTACTTTCTGGTGGATGTGTACATCATACCCAATCCATAAAAGCCTCCATTAGCAGACACAGGAACAGCAACAACTGGATTTTATCACACATTACACCTCCATTGTTATATTATTGTCTCATCAGTTGCATCATCTAATCCTCACACTCACATATGCCATCTAACTGGACACTGAACATTGGTTCTACCTGTTTTTTTAATTTGTGGTTGCACATGTCATGCAATTTTTGCATTTTCACACACGTCATGCATCTGGCTTCATTCTCCAAAGCACAGTCCAAATTTAGTTTCAAACATGTATATCCCACTTCAAAACTATCATTATCACCTGTTAGTAAATTTAAAATGTTATCTGATCGGGTTATAAAAGAAACACACGTGCAAAGATGCCCAAATGACACCTGTGTACGTTCACTTTACGTGCAGCCTGGAGAAGCATAATCCAAGGTTGAGCTGAGAATAATGATACTGCTCTCATGTCCATATGGTAAATAGTAAGTGTATAAGTTATGGGATGTTATGTGCTCTGCTGGTTAGTCGTGTGTCATATCTAACAGATGAGAGAGAGGTATCAATCTTCTCTTCTAACTCTCCGGCAGAAAGTGATTAAGCGTGTTCAGCAAAATGTTGAGCGATTCCTCGATTCCATTCCCACCAGCAGGTACAATACCTTCTACAGCCTTCCACACCTGCACTTCGACTTCAGCAGTGCTTTGTCTCTCAACAGCCATGATCCTGACTGTGTTGGGTGGATCAACTTTGAGAGACGATTCGACTTTATAAACCAGGAGGCTATTTTTATATCCCAGATAACACTGAGTCTGGTTGCTGTCAGCTTTACTTTCTGGAGAGAAGAAACAGGCAGAATGGAGGAACGTATGGATGATGTTTACAGCCAGTCAACATAATGTCACTATAAATGGTTCATTATGTTACGAGCCATGTTTGACTACCTGGACAAATCTTACAGCACTTTCCCGCTGACTTCAGAGGATGCTGGCACGGGTACTGGCTGGGGCACGTGATGCGTTTGCAGTCCTGGAGGCCGTCGGTGCAAGTGCACAGGATGCATTCCAGGACTTTCCCCAAAACTGGGTGCCACATGTCTCCATGAGAGTACGTCTTGCCATTGTACAAACATGCTGCGAGAAATGGAAAACATGTGAGCGTCGGGCTACATATGGAAACAATTGTTAAGTTGTGAGGAACATATCCATAAAATCAAATACCTATATGGGATCTTTTTGTTTTGACAAAGTCTCACCTCTTTGGTGTTTCCTCTGCAGCAAAATCTTCACGGTGGTCTCTGAAGCTCCTTTGAGGTTCAGTTTACTGAGGCTCAGGCCTCTGGGAGAAGTCCTGACCCTGGGTGGAGTGGCACGGTCGGACCGCGCCCGGTTCTGCTCTCCAGAACACTGGTCGACTGAATGCCTCTTTTGTAAACCCAGATATAATAAAACACCGTTATCTTTCATCTGCTCAGCTATTGGTTTTACTTGCTTATCCCCTGAGTGAGAGCTCAAGGAGCATTATCATGAATCACTGCCCACATCTCAGCTCTTTTTTAGCTATTCAAACAGAAAGACACTGCAGTTCAGAGGATCTTGAGAGGAATTTGAAGCCAGATCCAGCGAAATGTTCAGAAATAACCTGAAGAATATGATGCCAGGTTGAGCAAAATAACTGATCTGTTTCTCCCCTTAGACATGGGGGTCAGAAGTGAGGGTCAGCTACAGAGCAGCTCCCCTGAAGCTTGTCACGTTCCAGGACACTTCATCACAATAGTTTTACTGAATGCCCCACTTTGCCGTCTTCCACTGTATTTAATATATTTTCAAAAATAGGCAAGTTTCTTATGAAAGCACTGTCTAACATATGTTACTGTCATGATCAATAAGCAAGAACATACAACGCCTCTGTTCAGCTGCTGGTTTCCATCCTCAGTTGATGACGACCCACTGGTGCCGTGATCTAAAGAGCAAAGAGAGAAAGACCAAAACCAAGTGTGAGGACAATTCAATGAACATATATGGAAGACATTTACATGAGGGCAGAGCTGCAATTCAAAACGATCCTACATCGACTTTCAGTGGAATTGTATATGATCATATTGTGATGTTTCTTTTCTGATTTAGAGCTTTACAGTGGAACAAAATGGATTGCATTGACTACTACTCATTTTGACTACTTTAAGTTTAATTTAGCATCTTATTGCATTTTGTCACATACATCAATATCACACAGCAATCTTATTAATCACTCATATTCTCAAGTGCGCTTAATTGCTGAAAATATCACTGAAGATGGAAAACAGAATACAGTCATTTTCTCAGTCTGGAGGAGTTTGTCTACCTTTACACACCAAACAGCAGGTATCTGGAACTGAGACTGGAGAGGAACAGGTAATTGGCTGGCATGTTTTCAGAGCGCAGAAGATGTTTCCATTCTGAGAAAAGAAAGGGAGGCAAAATTTCCTACTTTTTTTATATTTCCAAGTATGCGCTCCAGAGGACAAAGCTTAAGCACTTTAAGGTTTCTGCAGGTATTTATATCACCGGGAATAAATGTCCAAACATTATTTGCAGTCTTCTGAGATATGTTGTCGGAAAATACCAGCAAAAACATAAAGAGACATAACTTTTAATTGGCTTTTGTCCAGAACAAAGTACATTTTCGTCCTGCTCATCGGGAGCAGATCAAGTTTCAGTGTCTTGCTCAAGGACGCTCAAACCAGCAACACTAACAATAACGGTAGCTGCTCCAGTACCTGAGCAATCTCTGGACATCTAAAGATGTCTCAGAAAACTGAAGATCGTAGAGTAATCCACATTCAAAACTGCCATCAATCATAATCCCTCCATCTCCTGTAATGTAAAAAAAACCTATGTCATAGTAATAAGCAAAGCTGTGAGCATGTTATATTGAAATCAAGGCCTAACATACACTGCAGCGACAATGGCAGTAGTTACTGCTGACGAAGAGAGAAATGCAATAATGTCTTGAGATAGAGATCAATGTTTTTCAATGTATACTAGGAATCATCCTAACAATCACTACATTGCTATGTGTTGTCTCCTTGAAAAAATTAGAAACAGCTGTTCATGAACAACTCATCAAATCAACTTCTCACATCACATCACGTGGCCTTTTAAAGGACAACTCCAGGATGATTTAAATTTTGGCTTCGCTTCCACTTTCCTCTCCGATATACGCCTTTTGTTATTTTTCTAAATTAAAGCTTTCATCCATGTCTCTTGTGCTGATCACAACCGAGCTGAGCCAACACGCAAACCAAAGCAAGATGCTTTCACCAGCTACAGGAATTAATGGTATCAATAAAATTTGTGTTTTAAGTTAGTGGGCAGAGACATGCAACAGCATTACAAGCACATCCAAAAGCACAGCACACACATACATGCACATCAGGATTTTTTGATATGTGAAATATGAGACATTTTAACATGTTGTGCAAAAGGCCTTTACTAGTGTAGAGGCTCCAGCAAGATTATGAAAAAGTTTTGGTTTTTATATATCTACTTATTAAAAGCTGATGATTCTTTCATAGATTTTTGCCTTTTTAATCTGCGGTTAAATATGTTGTTTAAAAGAAGAAGAAGAATTCCAGGAAAAATCAATATTGCAAATATAGTCAGTCTTGGTTAGGACTGAGGATTGTCATATATATATATATATATATATATATATATTTATATAT